>SKCR01043941.1:0-33612 GCA_019454045.1 Zanthoxylum bungeanum
AATTTGATATATTAATCGAATTAACTTATTTTTGTTCACCTACTTTTTTGTTTGTTTTAATATATTAATCACATTGTAGGCACTGCATTTTTACGCATAAGTCCCTATGATGAGTCTCATTTTGGAGACACTACCTTTTAAGTCACAGAGGTCACGGGAAACGGACATCGGAAGGGGAAATTCAGAATAAACAAGGTTCACTGTTTTCGTTGGTGCTGCGTTCGTGTTTACGTTCGAACGTCAAACGGATTGCGGGCGTTCGTGCCGCATTCGAGGAAGCGTTCGAACGGTGTCGGTAACTCTGTTTTGCTGCTAGCCTCACATCCAGCCCAATTAGCCCCCCAAAGCCCATAAAGCACATCCCAATTTAAATAAATAAATATTAATTAAAACATTAACTAAATATATAATAATTAAATTAATTAAATGATTAAATAAAACATATACCAAACATAAAATAAACAATTACCAACTTAAACTAAAATCATGCCTAAATTAAACAAATCACACACTAAACCAAAATATAATCATGCCTAATTAAAATCAATCAACCAATTATATTCCCAATCTAATAAGATTATTCCCAAACTTAAAATATTGTATTCCTAATCCAAGCCAATCAAATATCCAACCTTCCCTATCTAGCCAAGATTTGTCCCCCCTCAATCTTTGACTTCCCTTAACCAAACCAAATCAAATCTTCTTGACTTCCCTTAACAAACCAAATCAAATTCCTTTCCTTGTCAAACCTAACCCTTTGCCTATAAAAAGAACCCTTCACCAACCTTCTTAGTCTTAGTCCTTAACTACTAGCTAGTCCCTAACTCACACACAACACACATAAAAATTACAGGAAGAAGACACATAAAAAGAGTAAGCAAAAGATAAAGAGGAAAAGGCAGTGAAACCACAAAAAAATAATAGCAAAAGATAACGAACGAGAACAGTGAACCAGTGAACCAGGAGAGTTGCGGAGCATCCCCCCTTTCGACGATCGTGTACCGTACATCCGAGAGATGATTTAAAAGGTTAGACCTGAGGGTACCTTTTCATTAGTTTACATTCGTTTTATTATTATTATTATTGCATTCTATTCACATGAGAGTCGTTTATGGAAGCATGTTGTGGCTCGAATGAAATGGAAGAGTGTCGTCTCTTGTGGTATATAGGATGGAAACCCAGACGTAAATTCCGTAGCCGAATCCGAATGGACGGTAGTGCGGTCTGTACATGGGACACAACTCCACGTACCACTTGAGTAAACGGCACATTCTATTGTTTTGCGTTGCTTTTATGTATTTATTTTTGTCATTTAAATTCTGCATGTTGCTTATTTATGCATGACTCAATCGAGCGCATGGGCTTAGTAAGTGCGATGTGAGATCCCCTATGGGGAGGGGTTAAAGCCCTTTACCACGATGCTTTGCCGCGCCGGTTGATGTGTGTTCGGTTGGATGCAAGACACGTTCAATCGGACATACTTAGGATAATATGATTGTCTTTGTGTTTGTATGCATGATGTGATGTGACGCGCATGGGCTTAGTATGTTGGTCTAAAGGTCCTCTCTTTGAGAGATCAAGAGCCCCCATAAGGCCACCTTTACGGCAGTACTTCGCCGCGCCCCCCTTTTATTTTGATGTTTATGCATTTTTGCCCATTTCATGCATCAGGTCCGTGTCCGTTCGAACGCGTTCACGAACGCAATTCGAACGCGCATACATTTCGCCTTATCATGCATCAGGTCTCATTTCCGTTCGAACGCGTTAACAAACGCCATACGAACGTGAGCATTCTGTTTCATTTCCGTTCGAACGCGTTAACAAACGCCATACGAACGTGAACATTCTGTTCCATTTCCGTTCGAACGCGTTTACGAACGCTACTCGAACGCGAGCATTCTGTCTCGTTTCCGTTCGAACGCGTTTACGAACGCTACACGAACGCGCACACACTGAACTGAGTCTGTCTTATCATATTCATGCATAATTGCCTCTTGGTTGATCTTTCTTGTGTTATATAGCCAACTGTATTATTTGTATTCGAGCATGATTAGGCTGTTAGCATGTTATTTGGTTAATAGGTTCATGAGATATTACTCAAGCATGATTATGTTGCTCTTAGTTTTCCATATCATAGGATTGAATATGTTCATGAGATTGCCATGTGATGTTGCATGTTGTGATGAACTTGTTGAAGTATGCATATGAATTAGAAGCATGATACTATTGGAATAAGTGTTACTTAAGCTTAGTTAAATTATTACATGAATCCTTTCATTACAAGTGACATAAGTAAGGGACCATTCCGAACCCAACGGTTTGAGGTCTTCCCTTGCGAGGGGTGAGTGCGGCCTTAAATCTTTGTCCCGGTTCACACCGGTGGCGACTCCATGTTATGTAATCCTTCCCATCTAGGCCGCGACCGCTAGGAACGGCGTCGCCCAGGTCCTGTGTCCCACAGTCTGGCGACTCCACTGGGGATAGAGAATTGGCCCCGAAATATTGACTTGTGATGTTTGGATTTGTGTTTTAATTGACCGTGTCTATAGTGGATAAAGTAAGGGTTTAATCAAAGGCATTTTTGGGCTAGGTAATGGTTTGGTGTCTTCCTTCATTCACTACCTTTCTAGAAGGAAAAGCTGTGAAGGCACCTAGATAGCCATCTACTCGTAGCCTTTGTGATGGACTAATTTGGAGGACTCGTTGTTTATTCCTGACAACAAGCGATAAGAGCCTAAGAGGCTTGGGTATTTAAGTGAGCCTCGCTCCACCTTCCCTCTGGGGGATCTACAACGGGAAATCCATTTGACAGTCCGTCACACACCATAGCTCATTGGCACGTACCTTAGTGTATAAAAAAGGGTGCGCTCACTTGGTTGCTCGAACCCTTGAGTGGGGAGACCTAGTTGTGGGCCATCCTTCGCCAGTGAGAGCCTTTGTCTATACTCTTACTAACCCACCTATAGACCGGGTTGGCTAAAGTAACAATTATTTCCTTGAGTATGTGCTTGTGGACCATCCTCATTTGGATGCAGTTGGACTATTGTCAGAAATGCGGGCTTGCTGGGCCATTTAAACTGGGGCAAGTTTGTACCTTATGACTATTAGGCCCAAAGCTTCTGAAATGTTGATGGACCACTTTGTAAAAAATTATTATGTCATGTTTGCATCATTTTTTATGCTTGTGTTGGGAACATCGTTGTTTGGATCCATTTGGACCATTTATCATGGGATATGGGCTTGTTGGGCCATTTAAACTGGAACAAGAACACATCTTATGACGATTGGGCCAAAAGGCTTCTAAATAACAGTGGGCCATTTTATGATTGTGTTCGGAATATTATCATTTGGATTTAGTTGGGCTCTTTGCCATAAGACATGAACTCGTTGGGCCATTTAAACTGGGACGGGTTCACTTCTATGACAGTTGGCCCAAAAACTTCTAAAATGGTGATGAGCCGATTTGTGTGAAAATTTTAATGAGTTGATATATTTCTTGTATCGCATGCATATCATGCATCACATGCACCTCATGCATACATGCACCATGTTAACCCCATTTTTTCCTGAAAGCCATAAAAGATACATGTTGGTTAGAGAAGATGACAGACTTGTCAAAAGACCAAGCAGCCACCAAGAATACTGGCAGAAGACCTAGCTCAATGGAATAGGAAACCCAATCATGCATGCATGCATACACGTAACACATTTTGCATCCCTTTTGTGTTTGTTCTGTTTTGTAATAACAGGTTTCAGAAGAGAAAAAAAGAAAGCGGCAAAGACAAGACAACCAGAATCAGTAACATATGAGTAGTAGTTTTGGGGATGAGTCCCAGGGTCGAGGCCCACATCGTCAGAGTGTTGGAATGAATCACAGGGGTGAGGCCCGTATCTGTATCAGTCTGGGGGCGAGGCCCATATCATCAGTATCAGTCTTGGGGCGAGGCCCATATCAGTATCAGTCTGGGGGTGAGGCCCACATCAGCATCAATCTGGGGGCGAGGCCCATGTCAGTAGCTGTTGGGGCCGAGGCCCACTTCAACATCAGTTTTGGGGATGAGTCCCAGGGTCGAGGCCCACATCAAACACAGTTTGGGAATGAGTCCCAGGGTCGAGGCCCACATTACATCAGTATCAGCATTGCCGGGTATGGCATTCTGGGGTCGAGGCCCATACTACATCAGATCAATTCTGCCAAGAATGACACTCCGAGAATGGAGATATGGTCCGGGAATGGGCAGTTCAAGAATGAACAAGTCGGAAATGACACTCCGGGAATGGAGATCGGTTCGGGAATGGACCACAACGGTGACAGTTCGAGAATGGACTTCATCACATCATATCACAACAACACTCCGGGAATGGAGATCGGTTCGGGAATGGACCATAACGATGACAGTTCGGGAATGGATTTCATCACACTACATCACAGCTATAGTCCGGGAATGGACAGCTCGGGAATGATCACGCTGAGAAAGGCACTCCAAGAATGGAAGAACGGTTCGGGAATGGACCACCTTACAGTAACAGTTCAAGAATGAACAAGCCGGGAATGGCAATCCAAGAATGGAGCAGAGGTCAAGAATGAACAAACCGAGAATGGCAATCCAAGAATGGAGCAGAGTTCAAGAATGGACAGGCCGAGAATGGCACTCCAAGAATGGAAGAACGGTTCGGGAATGGACCAACTCACAGAATAGTTCGAGAATGAACACCTCACAGTAACGGTTCAGGAAGAAAGCCTGCATCCAGCTCAGTACGGGAATAAAGCCCACATTCAGTAATAGTTCAGGAAGAAAGCCTACAAGCTCAAGAGGAAGAAAGCCTCATATCAGTATAAGTTTGAGAACAAAGCTCAAGGGGAAGAAAGCCTCACGTCAGTATCAGTATAGTTTGAGAACAAAGCTCAAGGGGAAGAAAGCCTCATATCAGTATAGTTTGAGAACAAAGCTCAAGGGGAAGAAAGCCTCACGTCAGTATCAGTATAGTTTGAGAACAAAGCTCAAGGGGAAGAAAGCCTCATATCAGTATAGTTTGAGAACAAAGCTCAAGGGGAAGAAAGCCTCACGTCAGTATAGTTTGAGAACAAAGCTCAAGGGGAAGAAAGCCTCATATCAGTATAGTTTGAGAACAAAGCTCAAGGGGAAGAAAGCCTCATATCAGTATAGTTTGAGAACAAAGCTCAAGGGGAAGAAAGCCTCATATCAGTATAGTTTGAGAACAAAGCTCAAGGGGAAGAAAGCCTCATATCAGTATAGTTTGAGAACAAAGCTCAAGGGGAAGAAAGCCTCATGTCAGTACAGTTCGGGAATAAAGCTCGGGAGGAATAAAGCCTCATCTCAACAGTTTGGGAATGAGTCCCAGGGTCGAGGCCCACATTTTGTCAGCGGTATTGGGATGCGTCCCAGGGTCGAGGCCCCCGTTGTCGGTTGCAGCTATTGGGATGCGTCCCAGGATCGAGGTCCACTGCATCATCATTTTCGGGATGCGTCCCAGGGTCGAGGCCCACATTTTGTCAGCGGTATTGGGATGCGTCCCAGGGTCGAGGCCCCCGTTGTCGGTTGCAGCTATTGGGATGCGTCCCAGGATCGAGGTCCACTGCATCATCATTTTCGGGATGCGTCCCAGGGTCGAGGCCCACACTTTGTCAGCGGTATTGGGATGCGTCCCAGGGTCGAGGCCCCCGTTGTTGGTTGCAGCTATTGGGATGCGTCCCAGGATCGAGGTCCACTGCATCATCATTTTCGGGATGCGTCCCAGGGTCGAGGCCCATATTTTGTCAGCGGTATTGGGATGCGTCCCAGGGTCGAGGCCCCCGTTGTCGATTGCAGCTATTGGGATGCGTCCCAGGTTCGAGGCCCACATCATCAGCAGCATCGAGATGCATCTCAGGATCGAGGTCCACTGCAGTATCAGCTCAGCTCGAGACAGCTAGCTAGCCAGGTAAGTAAAATGCATTGCATAACTTTGATAGGATTGTCACTGTTGCACATTACACAAGTCCCATCAAAGTGGGGGCGACTGTAGGCACTGCATTTTTACGCATAAGTCCCTATGATGAGTCTCATTTTGGAGACACTACCTTTTAAGTCACAGAGGTCACGGGAAACGGACATCGGAAGGGGAAATTCAGAATAAACAAGGTTCACTGTTTTCGTTGGTGCTGCGTTCGTGTTTACGTTCGAACGTCAAACGGATTGCGGGCGTTCGTGCCGCGTTCGAGGAAGCGTTCGAACGGTGTCGGTAACTCCGGTTTTGCTGCTAGCCTCACATCCAGCCCAATTAGCCCCCCAAAGCCCATAAAGCACATCCCAATTTAAATAAATAAATATTAATTAAAACATTAACTAAATAATATAATAATTAAATTAATTAAATGATTAAATAAAACATATACCAAACATAAAATAAACAATTACCAACTTAAACTAAAATCATGCCTAAATTAAACAAATCACACACTAAACCAAAATATAATCATGCCTAATTAAAATCAATCAACCAATTATATTCCCAATCTAATAAGATTATTCCCAAACTTAAAATATTGTATTCCTAATCCAAGCCAATCAAATATCCAACCTTCCCTATCTAGCCAAGATTTGTCCCCCCTCAATCTTTGACTTCCCTTAACCAAACCAAATCAAATCTCTTGACTTCCCTTAACCAAACCAATCAAATTCCTTTCCTTGTCAAACCTAACCCTTTGCCTATAAAAAGAACCCTTCACCAACCTTCTTAGTCCTTAGTCCTTAACTACTAGCTAGTCCCTAACTCACACACAACACACATAAAAATTACAGGAAGAAGACACATAAAAAGAGTAAGCAAAAGATAAAGAGGAAAAGGCAGTGAAACCACAAAAAAATAATAGCAAAAGATAACGAACGAGAACAGTGAACCAGTGAACCAGGAGAGTTGCGGAGCATCCCCCCTTTCGACGATCGTGTACCGTACATCCGAGAGATGATTTAAAAGGTTAGACCTGAGGGTACCTTTTCATTAGTTTACATTCGTTTTATTATTATTATTATTGCATTCTATTCACATGAGAGTCGTTTATGGAAGCATGTTGTGGCTCGAATGAAATGGAAGAGTGTCGTCTCTTGTGGTATATAGGATGGAAACCCAGACGTAAATTCCGTAGCCGAATCCGAATGGACGGTAGTGCGGTCTGTACATGGGACACAACTCCACGTACCACTTGAGTAAACGGCACATTCTATTGTTTTGCGTTGCTTTTATGTATTTATTTTTGTCATTTAAATTCTGCATGTTGCTTATTTATGCATGACTCAATCGAGCGCATGGGCTTAGTAAGTGCGATGTGAGATCCCCTATGGGGAGGGGTTAAAGCCCTTTACCACGATGCTTTGCCGCGCCGGTTGATGTGTGTTCGGTTGGATGCAAGACACGTTCAATCGGACATACTTAGGATAATATGATTGTCTTTGTGTTTGTATGCATGATGTGATGTGACGCGCATGGGCTTAGTATGTTGGTCTAAAGGTCCTCTCTTTGAGAGATCAAGAGCCCCCATAAGGCCACCTTTACGGCAGTACTTCGCCGCGCCCCCCTTTTATTTTGATGTTTATGCATTTTTGCCCATTTCATGCATCAGGTCCGTGTCCGTTCGAACGCGTTCACGAACGCAATTCGAACGCGCATACATTTCGCCTTATCATGCATCAGGTCTCATTTCCGTTCGAACGCGTTAACAAACGCCATACGAACGTGAGCATTCTGTTTCATTTCCGTTCGAACGCGTTAACAAACGCCATACGAACGTGAACATTCTGTTCCATTTCCGTTCGAACGCGTTTACGAACGCTTACTCGAACGCGAGCATTCTGTCTCGTTTCCGTTCGAACGCGTTTACGAACGCTACACACGAACACGCACACACCTGAACTGAGTCTGTCTTATCATATTCATGCATAATTGCCTCTTGGTTGATCTTTCTTGTGTTATATAGCCAACTGTATTATTTGTATTCGAGCATGATTAGGCTGTTAGCATGTTATTGGTTAATAGGTTCATGAGATATTACTCAAGCATGATTATGTTGCTCTTAGTTTTCCATATCATAGGATTGAATATGTTCATGAGATTGCCATGTGATGTTGCCATGTTGTGATGATTGTTGAAGTATGCATATGAATTTAGAAGCATGATACTATTGGAAATAAGTGTTACTTAAGCTTAGTTAAATTATTACATGAATCCTTTCATTACAAGTGACATAAGTAAGGGACCATTCCGAACCCAACGGTTTGAGGTCTTCCCTTGCGAGGGGTGAGTGCGGCCTTAAATCTTTGTCCGGTTCACACCGGGTGGCGACTCCATGTTATGTAATCCTTCCCATCTAGGCCGCGAGCCTAGGACGGCGTCGCCCAGGTCCTGTGTCCCACACACATATTATTGAGTTGTCATATTATTAACAAGATATCTCCATTGAAGTTTATAATTTTTCAGAATTAGGATACACTTTGAGATTAGTATTGTATGGTTTAAATTTAGCTACTATTTTTTTGCCCTTTTAACCACTAATCCCCATTATGAGAGTTTTGTTTATGGGAAATTAAAATCCTGAGAGAATCTTGGTATATGGTAAAGATCATTACACAACATAATAAAAATAATGAATTGGGGCTCATCATCTTTAGCGAATATTTATGTGTAGGGCAGATCCAGTGGTCACTGGAGAAGTTCTTTCCAAATAAAATTTAAAAAAGAGTTGATGCATTTAGAAAGAGTTGATGCATTTTAAAAAAGTATGATTCTATAATTTTCTTTTTCATTAACAATGTCAATGACAACTCAAATAAAAAATATCTTAAAAATTTATATGATCTTCAAGAAGTCAACCAACAAACATGCATTTAAGATAATATATCATGTGTTCCTTAAAAGTCAAAATTGCCAACCAATAGAAATTAAATCCTATCTTTGTTGTCAAAAAAAAAATGACACCTAAATCCCTAAATTTTCATCAATGTATACGTAATTTGTAGTTTTAAAAATAAACATTCAACACCTTTTTCAACCTTCATACTAACAATATTTTATAGGAGTCGCAAAACGAATTGACGAATCGAATTTGTGTCGAATCTTAAATGAATCAAATCAAAATGTGATGAATTTGTATTCAATTCATTTAATAAACGAATCATATATTAATATTCGTTTAGTCATGACATGATTCAATAAAAAAAATTCATAATTTATTTACATTAATTATTCATAAATATGTATAAATGAAATACACAATCAATTGATTTACTAAAAATGATCAATCAAATTCAGAAAATATTATTTTTTGGTAATTAGAAATAATTTCTTGAACTTAATTTAAAAATGACAAAAATTAACTAGCCAAAGGAAATGATGGGACTATTTGCACTCTAAAGACACTCAATTACTCTATACACTCATATGAAGAATTTAAAATTTTGAGTTTTACTTTATACACTCTTTAATACCAAAAAAGCCCTCATTTAAACTATTTAAAATTAACTATTTATTTTACTCTACACACTCATTAAAATATTAAGTACTCTCAACAAAAGTAATTAGAACAGTCATTTTCTAAAAAAATCTATTTGATTAAGAAATAAATTATAAAACCAAAAAAAAATATAATTTTAATAAATCGACTGTTATTGAGGATAGTCTTAATATATGTTGTAAATATGAATTTTTATAAAAATTGGTTTTAATATTTTGATGAGTTACAAAAATTTATTTTGGAGAAGTTAGAAAATCAAAATATTATGATGATTTAAGTTATCAAATTTTGTCATTATAATTGGTGTTAATGTGTTTTAATTAAAAAAAATTATTATTATATTTTCAATACTGAAATTACTTTATTATTATATATTTTATTGAATAAGTTACATTTTGTGGTTAACATATCAAAAGCCTCACTATATTAACCCAAGTTGCATCTTCTCATATTTGTAGAAAAAACAACAATATGAAATCACAAGAACCAGATCCCTATTTCTCTTATTCCTTGGTCTCTTCAAAAAAAAATATTTTTGGTGGTGCACCAGGAAATCGCCATTGCCTGATTTCTTTTAATAGCATTCCCACGCTATTCCTTTTGATTTGTTTCATCCCAATTATAAGCTCTCATGAAATCTTGTTCCAAAAAGTTAGTAGAAAATGGGAATACGATTCTTTCCATTGAGATATATACTACATACAAGAATATAAATTTTCATTAATTTTTTGGATGGTTGTTTCAAAAATTGGCTATTAACATAAGTCCCCGCTAAAGATAAGATACCGAGCAAATAATTTTGGGTGTGAGTATACCAATCGATTTTGTGCAAAATCGATTGAGACAGTGTTTATCTGGGCTTGTTTTATCCTGGGGACGTCGGCTGATTACTGCTAGCACAAAATCCGAGCAGAGCCGCGGAACGTCTTAAAGAGAGCGAACCGATCCGCGACTCAACCCAGATTCACTTTTTGCATCATTGGTGAACGGTAAAATTATTTTAATTTGTGCTTATTGTTTCAAACAATTTTAAGACGAAATCGATCTGCTATATTTGTTTATGTTATATTTGTTAATGTTCTTATGGTGCAATTATAAGTAAATTATGCATGAAATGAATTTTAAGGGAATCGATAGGCTTGTGAGAAAGTTGGATTTAACATATTTTATATCCTGAGTCTTGACAAATATTCATACTTCATGAAATTAGAATATTTGATGTTTGCATCCTGCAAAGTGTTGTTTTGAATTAAGCTTTTACATGAAAAAATATATACATGGTTATTTCTTTAGATGTTCACCTGTGAGATTGTATATTTTAATAGATTTTCTGTTGGTATGCTTATGATATTCCTTATATCTCAGCTCTTTTGCTGTAGTTTTATAAGCACATTCATGAAGTAACAGCTTTCATGTGGTAACAGTCATGCTGATGTTTTAGAATTGATCATTTTTTAAAACATTTGGTGTATATGTTGCATGACTTACTTTGTTTTATCAAAGTCTTTATAGTATTTGAATATACATGTTTAAGTATATAATTCTGATGAAATCATTTATGCTAAATATGAGTGCGGATGTGACTGTAAAATTGATGAAACTGTTGAACTTTTAGAATATGCAATGGTGAAATGGCTGTTAATGTATAGAGATGATTATTTAGAATTGTCAACAATTTCAAGAAGCTGCAGGAAAATGTTTAAATACATTTATAATTTAATTGATGACTATTAACTATTTATTGAATTTTTCAATGCTGCTAAAATATGAGTGGATATATAGGTTATTGAGATTGATAGCCTGATGTCATATTCTGAAATTTTTAGACTTATCCTGTGAGTAATATTTGAGAAATTATTTGGTATATATTGCCTATAATGAATTAGACATGTATTTACCGATTTGAATGATTTTGGATTAAAATATGTTGTTTTTGAAATCATAATTTTTGTGGTTTCTTGGAAGCTGAACAGTCCTTGTATGTGGCTTATTTATATGGTTTAAATATGTAGAAAATGCAACTTCATTGTCTAGGATTGGCTTGATCATGTTCCATGTTTGAACTTATGTGCTGATCTTGTGGCCTTTATTTTACCCCAAGGATTATGCCAAAATTTGATAGTGGAATAGGATATGAGACTCGTAGGCTAGTAGTGGGGATCATCATAAATGGTGTTTGGTTCTTTCATGTGTTAATGATTTAATCAGCTTAGATCTTTTTGTGCTTGATCTCAATTGAGACTTGAAGGTTGTTCTCATTTTGTTGTATATATAATGGCTGAGCCAACTGCTGAAACAACAAAGATATTGCCATCTAAGGCAGAGAAGAAGAAGAGTAAAGCTTGCTAATTATTTTTCTAACTCTTTTGCTGACAAGTATGATTGTTCTCATTGTGTGTTTTTCTTCCTATACTGCGATTGCTTATTGAATGTACATTGGAGAGAGACAACGTTTCAACGGATACTCTTCTTGTTCAACATGCTGTTAGTGAGAAGCATAGAGCTGTGAATCATATGCAAATGCTGTCATAATTGCTAAGCAGAAGGTAATGAAGATGAATCAATTGCTGAAACTAATAAAACAACGATGATGAAATATGTGGGAATCAAATACTCAACGGTATGTTTGATGCATTATTTGATATTTGTCATGATGAATTTACTGCAAAAGAATAATAGAAAATTAAGGCTGTCCTAAATACATGCATATATGATCTTTGTTTCAATATGAATGATTATGACCTTAGGAATAACAAGAATCATAATCACCAAAATGAAACAATCTGGATGGACATTAATCTCCCTCAAGAAATGATGATAGTTAGTTTCAATGCTACAACTGTAGCAAACTAGGGCACCTTGCCCGGAACTACCGTTAAAGAGTTCTGCTCCAAAAGTAAACTTTACCGAAGACCAACTTGTTACTACGATCTTTGAGATCAACATGTTTGGTGGATTTGAGGGATGGTGGGTAGGCATTGTATTTTCCATCATGTCTATTATGATTATGCTATGTTCGAGTTATATGTATAAGCTGTAAATAAGTTAATGTGATGAGTTGTTTCTTAAACTATTATAGCAGCTAGAACTGGTGATGTGAACTTTAAATCTTATTTTAAATAAATAATAAAAAGGTTTGAGAACTAGAATTTAATATTAAAGTTTAGAACTAGAACTAGTATAATATTTATGAAATATATAAATTTTATGATTGATGACATATTGTTTCTATGAAAAATATCTCTTTGATATTAAGAAATAGTGGGGGCTCGACCTCCAATGATAAATTGGAAATAGTGGGGGTTCTACCTCTAATGTTTTACTCATGGTTTTAAAGTGATTGAAGGTGAAAAATACATGCATTATAAAGGTTAAAAAAAAACATTTGAAATGTTTATCTATTGATATGTTTATTTTTCTATATGCATGTTGTTAATTGTGTTGAATTCTATGTTGTCTTCTAAATCTGTAATTGAAACAACTTAGAAGAAACTAGTGTAATTCTTGGAATAAAAATTTACTTGGTCAGAAAATGGAATTTAATAATAAATTTGCATGTACTCCTTATAACTCTAGTGTAAAGTTGTTCAAGAACATTGCTGTCAATGTTAGATAATTTGAGTATGCGAACAACATTGGTAACTGATGTTATGTTTTGGTAACACTAGACTTGACATTGCATATGTTATAGGATTATATGTAGATTTATTAGTAGACTTGGTATGAGCATTGACATGCTATTGAGAAGGTTATAAGGTACCTGAAAAGGACCATGAACCTAGAGTTATATTTTTAGAGGTTTTCCGCTATCCTTGAAGGATATAGCGATGTTAATTGGAACATCTTTTCGGATGATTCCAAGGCTACCAATGGATATATTTACTTGAGTATGAGATGATACCACTGGCATCAGTTAGTGAAGAAGCAGCTTGATTAAGCAGCTTACTATGATACCCCTTTATGGGAGAGACTGATACCAGTTGTCTTGATCCATTGTAATAGTACCGGACTATTACAAATATTCAGAACTGTTATTATAACAGTAAGAGATTGTAGATACACAGTACAGATAGAGAGTACCTCTCTTCTGGTGCTGTAAGAATGGATCATGTATGGACTGATGATAATTTAGCTGATCCTTTAATAAAAGGACTAGCAAAAGAGAATGTATCCAATACCTAGAAAAGAATGGAATTATTGCCATTAGACAGTCACTTATGATGGTAACCCGACCTATAGACTGGAGATCCCAAGAAATAGGTTCAATGGGTAATAACAAGTCATGAAGTGATGATGAATCATGCTATTATTTTATTTGTGAGTTCCATTCTGAGAGCATGATATCCTGAAGCGATAGAAGGATGAGTTATTTAACTCTTAATGTGTTCTATACTCTATGTAGAGTGGAGTACCTAGCTACATGAGTACTCTTGATAGACACACCTATGTGAATGTAGAAGTGTGGCCGCTTCTTATGAAATTTTAGGCAAAAATTTCTAGAGCTTTCACTATACTGGGATATACGAGCACGGCCGTAATGCTCGGGCTTTTGACTACACCCTGAAAGGTTTGTGTGTGTGACGTTGTCAGAGATAGAGTTCAAAACTACGAGTTACTCTAGTATAATCTGAATCGTCAACACTATGTAAAAGTTCAAGTCGAAAGACACTTTTATTTATGCACGACCTTATATCATATTGCTCGATGAAAATGTTTTATTAAAATTCAAGTGGGGGATTGTTGTAAATATGAATTTTTATAAAAATTGGTTTTAATATTTTGATGAGTTACAAAAATTTATTTTGGAGAAGTTAGAAAATCAAAATTATTATGATGATTTAAGTTATCAAATTTTGTCATTATAATTGGTGTTAATGTGTTTTAATTAAAAAATTATTATTATTTTTCAATAACTGAAATTACTTTATTATTATATTTTATTGAATAAGTTACATTTTGTGGTTAACATATCAAAAGCCTCACTATATTAACCCAAGTTGCATCTTCTCATATTTTTAGAAAAAACAACAATATGAAATCACAAGAACCAGATCCCTATTTCTCTTATTCCTTGGTCTCTTCAAAAAAAAAATTTTGGTGGTGCACCAGGAAATCGCCATTGCCTGATTTCTTTTAATAGCATTCCCACGCTATTCCTTTTGATTTGTTTCATCCCAATTATAAGCTCTCATGAAATCTTGTTCCAAAAAGTTAGTAGAAAATGGGAATACGATTCTTTCCATTGGGATATATACTACATACAAGAATATAAATTTTCATTAATTTTTTGGATGGTTGTTTCAAAAATTGGCTATTAACATAAGTCCCCGCTAAAGATAAGATACCGAGCAAATAATTTTGGGTGTGAGTATACCAATCGATTTTGTGCAAAATCGATTGAGACAATGTTTATCTGGGCTTGTTTTATCCTGGGGACGTCGGGGCTGATTCTGCTAGCACAAAATCCGAGCAGAGCCGCGGAACGTCTTAAAGAGAGCGAACCGATCCGCGACTCAACCCAGATTCACTTTTTGCATCATTGGTGAACGGTAAAATTATTTTAATTTGTGCTTATTGTTTCAACATATAAGATATCATTGGAATCTTATTCGTCTTTAATCCATTACTGAAAAGCATGCTCAATCGCTCATGTAGTGCCTTTGAAAAATGGGTGATTCGTGATTATGTATCTTTCAGATGAAAATTTTGAGAATATTTTATATTTATTAATTATAAATTATCCTTAATAGTAATTTATATATGTTATGGGTATTTTAATAATAAATAATTTTATTAAAATATGTGTGTACAAAGTAATTTTTAGAATGCGAATGGTCACACCTTAAAGGAAATCAATAAACGAATCGGTGAGCTCAAATTTATATTCGATTCGTTTAATAAACAAATCGAATCAAATTGATCTATTTACTAAATAAATCAAATTTTTTAAATTCACATCCTCTTTTATATGAATCAATTGAATGAATAAATGAATCATCACCCAAAATGTGACCACAATATTTTGCACAAGAGGTATATTTGCAATAAAAAGTTTACCAAAACTATCTATATCAACTTCCTAATAGTTAGTGGTGGAACCGTGATTTTATTTCGACAAGTGTCGTATTATTATATATATGTTGAGAGACTATGGTAAAGCTTAAAATCTGTAAAATTGAAGAGCCATAATGGATAAAATATAAACTTTAGTACAAAAATATGTTAAATGTGAGGGGGGGCTAAGGTGAATTTCATATAAAATGTATAAAATTTCAATACATTCCTTTATTTTTATAAAAGGAAAAAAAATGATTTAGAATGGCCAAGGGCCCATGCATGTATGTAATTCAAAAATTATAGTAACTCTTCTTCGCATCTTTACCATTTTAGTGTTTATTTGTATGACTTTTAATATAGGTAAAAAAAAATATTAATGTCAAAAACTCTTTTCAAAATTTTTGATGGTGTTTAATTATATTTAAGTTTAAAATTAAACAAATTATTTTGTATTTAGTAGTAAAAGCTCAAAATTTATGTTTTTGAGAGAAGAGCTTGAAAATCTTTTTTTTTTTTTTTTGTAGAGACACAGTGGATTGTACTATGCAGAGACATAGCAGGATAATACTGTACAGAGATGCAGTGAAGTGTGCTGTGCAGAGACACAACTGACATGTCAACAAAGGAACGATGATCGAGACAAGCTAGAGTTGTGCAGAGACATAACCGGGATAGCTGTCAGATGATAATTGTTTTCAGATACATAGAACTACGATTGGCTTGATCCCAACTCAGGGTACGTAGGCAGTCATACAGATGCAGCCAGGGGAGGATCCTTTGGAGGATCTGGATTTGGATGATTGATGGTCGGCTCAGATTTTGAGGAAATCTTCACCGAGTGAGAGATTTGTTGAATATTTGTTGAAGCCAGCAGTTGAAGCCAGCAGGGAGCACCGAAAGTGTGATCAACTCATGCATGCAGTTGGCATGCAATCAAGCACCAAAAGCTTGATGTGAGGTGCAAGCTTGGTGACAGCTTGTCAAACCGCGTGTTACAGTAGCATGCGGTTTGGACATTATAAAAGGAGCCTTAGAGCTCAGTTATCATCATCCCAAAGTGTGTGTAAGCTCCAAGTAGAGAGCTTGAGAGTGTGTGAGGTTTTTTGTTAAGTTTCTAGTTGTAAACTTGTGTAATCTATTCTTGTAGTAATAGAAATACAATTTGGTTTTTCCTCAAATACACTCTAAAGTGATCGGTGAATCACAACACAATGCCCATGCAAGTATGTAATTCAAAAATTATAGTAACTCTTCTTCGCATTTTTACCATTTTAGTGTTTATTTGGTATGATTTTTAATATAGGTAAAAAAAAATTAATGTCAAAAATTCTTTTCAAAAATTTTGATGGTGTTTAATTATATTTTAATTTGAAAATTAAAAAAATTATTTTGTATTTAGTAGTAACAGCTCAAAATTTATGTTTTTGAGAGGAGCTTGAAAATATATTTTTTGTATATATATATTGTAGACGCTGGTTTTCACCTGAGGTCCACAATTGATTTTTTAAATAGGGGCACTGGCGATCCTGCAAAACAAAAATGTAGAATGAGCGGGAGTACTGCCCACCGGTGTGGTGGGTGCCGGGGGCACTCCGACGCTCAAGTCAGTGAAGGAACTGAGGAAGTAGTAGGAGGAAGTCAAAGTAAGGTACTACCTTGAGCTTCGTAGGGTGTCGTGAGGGCGGTAGATAGCAGGTATGGTGACCTTTGTGAAAGTCCCAAAGCTGTGAATATGAGAGCTAGAAGTTGAATGTCCTCTTTCTCTTGGAGCCTTGTTCCTATATATACATGCTCTAGTAACGTGTGCCTTTATTGCCTTTGATTAATCGTCCGTTGGATTATGGTAACAATCGACTTCATGAGGAGCTATAATTGTGTTGTAGGCTGAAACGGATGGGTTGTGAATAACATTTATGAGCATGGGCGTTATGTGGACTGGAATAAGGTGAGCCCCGATTATGCTTTGGGCATGTGGTATCTCATTGGGTCTGGGCTTATGAATCTCTGGGCCTCTATATACTTTAAACATTGTGGCTACATTTTGAGGTAGAAGCTTGGGCCTAGAGTAAAAGGACAAAATTGTCCCTGGACCAAATTTGGCCCGTACAGTTTGTCCCCTACTCTCTAAGTCAAGGAGTCCTTGGCTTGGAGAGTACTTGACGCGTGTGTCGCTTGGGACGAGGCCATAGTATGTAAGTGTACTCGAGCGTTGATGCTACCTATTGATTGAACCAAACGAATGTCAAGTTATGAACTTAACTCTACGAGAATCGTCGGGGGAGTACCCAATTGACCGAACCAGATGAAGGTCAGGATATAAGTCATACGATATGTTTAAACCATGTATACAATTTGACTAGACATGAGTTTATGGGGGATGTCCCCGGTCGAGTGGACTTGATGAGTCCAGGAAGATATAAGTCTTACGACATGTGTAATCCATGTCTACGACTTGACTCGACACAAGTCCATGAGGGATGTCCCCGGTTGACTGGACTTGATGAGACCAGAAAGGTATTAGTCATGCGACATGTGTAATCCATGTCTACAACTTGACTCGATATGAGTCCATGGGGGATGTCCCCGGTCGACTGGACTTGATGAGACCAGGAAGTTATTAGTCATGCGACATGTGTAATCCATGTCTACAACTTGACTCGACATGAGTCCATGGGAGATGTCCCCGGTCGACTGGACTTGATGAGACCAGGAAGTTATTAGTCATTCGACATGTGTAATCCATGTCTACAACTTGACTCGACATGAGTCCATGGGGGATGTCCCCGGTCGACTGGACTTGATGAGACCAGGAAGTTATTAGTCATGTGACATGTGTAATCCATGTCTACAACTTGACTCGACATGAGTCCATGGGGGATGTCCCCGGTCGACTGGATTTGATGAGACCAGGAAGTTATTAGTCATTCGACATGTGTAATCCATGTCTACAACTTGACTCGACATGAGTCCATGGGGAATGTCCCCGGTCGGCCGAACCAGATGAAGATTCATGAGTAAATTCATTCACACTATCGTGTCGTATGGACTGAGGGAAGTCCATGTCTTCTTTTGACTCGACATGAGTCTCTGGGGGTGTCCCCGGTCGACTGAACCAGATGATGGTTCAGGATATGAGTCATACGACATGTGTAGTCCATGTCTATAGCCTGACTCGACATGAGTCCATGGGGGATGTCCCTGGTCGACTGGACCAGATAAGGTTCAGGATCATCCCCAAACTACGAGTCAAGGGGTTTAGGGGAGTCTTCAATGTCATTTGGATCAGATGAAGGTCTACGAAAGTCTTCACTCTACAGACCTGACGAAGGTCTAAAAGTCTTTTCTTCTCATACTACTAGACCTGTTTGAAGGTCTAAGTAGATCATCTCTCATTCTCCTGATGTGGGTCCATAAGTCTACGGTTGGATGGACCCATTTGTTGTGGAGGATAATTACCATACGTCGCATGTGGATACTGGGGATTTTGAGACGGATATGGTCCTCGATGTGGATAGTCATATCCCATTGGTTGAGTAGGGTGTGAACCCCGTGGACCCCATTGTGGTGGACCGGTAGGCCCACGTGGTCGATAAGTCTGCTGGTTAAAACCATCAGAGAGAGGCGACGGCCTCACAGTCACATGATAAAGAGAATACTGGCTTTTCAGATATCTTCAGACCGTCATATTCTGACTCAAAACTTCCTTTATCATTTCTTGAGCAGACTCAATTTGCCTCATATCACCAGTAAGTCGCATTATCTTCTCTTTGGAAGCATCTCATTCAGGAAGATGTTTGGGCGTGTTGTTATTTTGTTAATTACCAAAGGTTTATAAAGTCCATTAAATTGATTGTTGCAAACACATTTTAGTCTGCAAAAGAATGGACCACTCGACGAACAGTGTTTTGAGCCCAGCAGCGACCGACATGGCTTCCTGGCCTCGACCCCGCATCTCTCTCATGCATTCGGTTCAGCCTCTCTCTCGACTGTAACTTCTCTTTCTCTCTCACGAGTCCCGCTCTACCAGCCAAAAATCTGAACAGCAACTGACTCCCGAACTACAGAAGGGAGTATGTCAGTGAAGAGAGGGTCTACTTTCTCTTTCAAATTTTTCTGTTGAAGGGGACTACGACTGTTGTATCTGAATTGAGCAATGTGTATGTAACAAGCCAGGCCAGGCTACGAGCTGAGAAATAAAGTTTAAACCTTTTGAGAGATGCCCCCTAGCTGTTCGAATAAAAGTCCCTAAGAGAGCAACAACTTTAGTTTGATTATCAAGACTATCGTAGTCTGACGAAATTAGCAAAACCAGGACAAACTCTGAACTTCATAGGTACAAAATCAAATCAGACTCCATGAGTGTTTGATCAAAACCGGAAAATTGTTGTGAGTACTCGAAACACTCAAACGATTTCGAATGGCTGAGTAAATCTCTCTCACCACTCGATGAGTCGAGACTACATCACTACCACATATGCTCACCGCGTCGGCTGGGCTAGATTTTAGTAATACACATGTTTCGTAAAGATACCATTCTTGAAAGATATTCACATTCGGGAATACCCAAGTGCATTGGCTCATTGCCTTTCACAAGTATTATCTCTGCAAGCTCCAATGTGACTTTGCTTGTCGCAGCTACGCATGGATCTTAGTCGAGTGATCCACTTTATGGGATAGTGGGCGCGAGCAGCCTCACTAGCATCATAAGATCCTTCACTGATTTGTCACTCTCATCAATCTCAGCCTTAAACTCCTTCATTATGCCGCTGTTGTGATTGATCCTCATAGTATTCTTGCTCGACCCGTAAGCACTCAAGTTGCTTCCTCTCACTACCTGGGCTTTCATAATTCTCTCACGCTAGTTGTCCAGTCATACTCGCCCTCGACCATCATACGTCAAGCTGTATGCCATTGAGGAGCCAAAACATGCTGCTATTCGGCATGTAATCTAGCACAATCAGTCTCAATCTGCCCAGAATCTCCAAGTGTTGTTCGAATTCTCTCTCTTGCCACCGATTCTTGCACCTTTCAGCCTTTTTCACAACCACCACTCTGTCATCCAACACCACCTTGTACGCCGTCCTGAACCCGATTCTACCAAGCATTTCTACCGACGCTCTCGAGTCATCTGATGGATGTGCACCAACTGGGCGTGGTGACAAAAAGAAAGGAAAGAGAAATGGACGACTGAGATTAAAACAGGGTTTTGGGTTTGACCATGGCTGTTTTCCGAGAGATATGAGAGAGTCGATGAAGGGTTTCAGTCGTACAAGTTTGATGATGTGTGACTTTCGTGAATGGGTCGATTCTCTTGGCTTGTTGGAGTCGTTTGTCCCTAGCATGTAGAGTGGCTTTAATTACATTATGTGTGGTGACTTCTTTATTGGCTTTTTGGTTATGGTGGGCTAGCTCCCTCGTACGTCCATGGGCTTTCACTTGGTTAAGAGCTTTCTTCATAGCATGTGTGTGTAGACTGGACGCTAGGAATTCCCACAACGAATCTTCACAAGTATTAATTGGAGCATCCTCATTGAGCCGAGTCTACACCCGTGCAATGTCGAGTGGGATAGTATCCTCATGATGTGTCTTCATTTGAAGCATCTTCCTTGAGCCGAGACTACACTATTGTAGTGTTGAGTGGTGCTTATGCCTCTAACTAGTAGTTCTTCCTTGTCGTTTGGGGTGGAACCTCTAGCTTTGACTTCTTCATAGTCGTGTGGAATGGAACCTCAACCATCTTACTAGTACTTCTTCCATCTCATGTCAAACGAGATTTTGAACAAGTGACAAGCCTCATATGCGGAGTGCCGAATGGAATCTCAAGCAAGTGACAAGCTATATATAATAATGTAAATTGGGACATCCTCAACAACATACTGGTAAGGTTGACCGGGATGTCCGCGCCAAGTCTTCTATCGGGTATTGTCGACTGGAACATCCTTCTTATGTCAAATACATCGCTTCTTCATGTGATGCAAATGGTAGGAAATATAGTTCCATTGAAGGGAGGCGTCTTGCTCCTGATGTAATCATCCCAAGTAGACTCAAATAGATGTCAATCTAGAGAATGCTTCTAATAGATTGGATCAGATGATAAGATTGTTGGGGTGACCCATAGCTCAGGCCTTTGGGAAGTTGAAAGAATGTGCTCCAATGTTTGTAATTATTCTTGGAGGATGACTAATTATGTGATTATGAAATCTGGTGTTTGCTCGTTGCGTAACGCCATACGAGTAGGGGTGTTTGGAAGGATCATAGATGGAGAGATCTTTGCATGCTAAGAATCGCTAGGTCCCCACGGTGGGCGCCAAATTGTAGACGCTGGTTTTCACCTGAGGTCCACAATTGAGTTTTTGAATAGGGGCACTGGCGATCCTGCAAAACAAAGATGTAGAATGAGCGGGAGTACTGTCCACCGGTGTGGTGGGTGCCGGGGGCACTCCGACGCTCAAGTCAGTGAAGGAACTGAGGAAGTAGTAGGAGGAAGTCAAAGTAAGGTACTACCTTGAGCTTCGTAGGGTGCCGTGAGGGCGGTAGATAGCAGGTATGGTGACCTTTGTGAAAGTCCCAAAGCTGTGAATAGGAGAGCTAGAAGTTGAATGTCCCCTTTCTCTTGGAGCCTTGTTCCTATATATACATGCTCTAGTAACGTGTGCATTTATTGCCTTTGATTAATCGTCCGTTGGATTATGGTAACAATCGACTTCATGAGGAGCTATAATTGTGTTGTAGGTTGAAACGGATGAGTTGTGAATAACATTTATGAGCATGGGCGTTATGTGGACTGGAATAAGGTGAGCCCCGATTATGCTTTGGGCATGTGGTATCTCATTGAGTCTGGGCTTATGAATCTCTGGGCCTCTATATACTTTAAACATTGTGGCTACATTTTGAGGTAGAAGCTTGGGCCTAGAGTAAAAGGACAAAATTGTCCCTGGATCAAATTTGGCCCGTACATATATAATTAAATTCTCTATAATATCCTTATTTATTTTAACAATAATATTTCATTTATTTCATACACACAACTTTAAAAAACTTATCCAATAAAATATTTTTATAATTTTTTTAAAAAAAATCCTCACTCACTACAAAATGTCTAATTTTTTTTTAATCAAATACTCTATATTTAAAAACTTTATTAGTAAAAGTTATACTAACCGTTAGTTGGATGATGTACATGAAGGAAGAGCCAAGAAACGCTGAGCATGTGATGGATTTGGCAACCTAAACAGAAACTCATTAGCTAAAGTTTAAAGAAGGTGAATAATTCACAGTGATCGGTAATTTTATTTTCTTGTCACCTCTCCACTGTGTATAAAAAAAACTGGTATTTCGCATAATCTTTGGCTTGACTGTGATTCTATATTCGTCTTTTTTTTACTGTTGCCTCATATTTCTCAACAATATTAAGAATAGATGACTCAATTATTTACAAATGGTCATTCATATGAATTTTTGGATCTCTTATGAATAAATATCATGAAGTCAATTCAGCTGCTGATTGCCTAGTCAACATCGTATGCACATGTGATGAGTTCACTTGGTGGGATTAAATTCCTTCTTATTCTTTACATATTCTCTCTCATGATTTTAATGTTTTTCGAAATTATAGATTTTCTTAGCAATTTTCCCTCTTTCTTTATTACTATTGGTTTGTTGATTTTTTTGTTGGAGGCTGTCACTTTTTCCTTTCTCAGGTTTTCCCCCTGAGTTTATTGAATTCTTTTTTTAATAAGGCTGGTACCTTTCTTGGATAAGCTACTCTTAATGAGTTCTTGATAGCATATGATTTAGTAAAATCTTAGGTGTCAATCTAATTGAGATATAAGATTTTATTTTATATTTCACTCGTTCTTAAGATCATTTATTAAAAAAAAAAAAAAAAAAAAAAAAAAAAAAAAGAAGAAGAGAGAGACTATGGTATTTTAAAGAAATAAGAAAAGAAAAAGAAAAAAGTGCTCATCATAATTTAGAAAATGAGATTAGTACAACTAGGGATGAGTGTCGGCTAGTTCAATTAATTAGTAAGAGATTAACAAGAAGTCTAAAATTCAAAATTGACTCGTGAATGGGGAGATATTTAATTTAATTACCAGCATGTTATGTTATGTTTTTTTTTTTTTCAAAAAAATAATAATAGTATAATGAGGGTTTTAATTAGGAAAAGGAAAAATAAGGGGATCAAAGGGTACTTAATGAATGAAAGTGGATGTAAGAAAAATAATAAATTATTTAAATCAACAATGGGGTTTAAGAAAATGTGATCATTGTATCAAAGATTTAGTCACTACCACATCAACCATGCCCTAGCCACCTAATTACATTTCAGCACATGTTTCATTTGAAGTCAAAATCATATTCATATTTTGTATTAATGATAAGACAATTAGGGATTAGGGGATGATACAAATGATCAGCAATCCAAATTCTTTAAAATATCAGGAGATAAATGATTAATTTCAACAAACAATAAATGAGGGTTTTGATCATTTTTCCAACAACAAAAGCATCAGATTTAATTTGAGCTTTTAATAGAGTAAATATAGAATTATAATTAATAACTAATTAAGAAATATATATCTCAATTCTCAACAACCATGCATAATTTTTTTTTTTTTTTGAAATATTGAAAACCCCACCCGTCAAACCATCGGACCCAAGCTTAAGCGGAATAGGTAAAACCTCTAACTATCTCAGACTTTTACAAAAAACGCACCAATTGGATTCGAACCCAGAACCTGGAGACCATATCACGAGTCTTACACCACCAAATCACGTCATTTAGGACTCAACCATGCATAATGTTAACTATAAATGACTATATATTATTGTTAATGACTACTTGATCATTATATATATATATATATATATATATATATATAAGGAATTTGGCATAAAATGGACTAACGTGAAATTGATAGACACCGAAAATTGTTGATGTGAATTTGCTATTTGCTTGATAGAGATAAAATAATTAACGTGGAATACAATAAATCACTTTATCCCTAATTCTAAAATAAAGCCATAAAATTAATTTAAAATTAACTTGCTGGAATCATGATGAACCCAACAAGCAAACAAAACTGCCGCGAGCAATTTCCTATATATATAAGTAGTTTAGTACTAGGCCAGCACTTTCCGTGAATTGTTTAATTTTCAGAAAGAAATTTCATCTTGTATCAAAGGAGGAAGAAAATTAAAACAAATGGCTTGTTGCATCTTTTTTGGCCATTCATCATCATCATCATCAGAATCATCAAGAATAATCAATAACGTGCGAGTTGTTGATCTGAATGGCCATGTGGAGGAGTTTGATTATCCTGTACCAGTGAGCCAATTAGTCACGGATCAGAGGCCGCAAAAGCATTTTGTGTTCACAGCAGCTCAGCTTCGGTCGGTAGCTAGCTTGAAGCCATTGAAACCTGAAACTCTCCTGGAACCAGGGTGTATTTATTTTTTACTTCCGTCCTCAGCATTTGGCCATGAAGTTTCTCCTCTTGACTTGGCTAGTATTGTGAAAAAGCTCACGGCTATAGCCAAATCCGTTAGCAAACCTGAGGGGAATAAAAGTCTGTTACAGAGTACTGCTCAGTATGGGTATGGCAATAATTCATCAAGCCCGGTTTGGAACTCGGCAGATGACGCCGGCAGCATTGAGACGAAGCTGTCCCGGAAAAAAACTTGGAAGCCCTTTTTGGACACAATTAAAGAGGTAGCCAGTGGCGGAATCACATAGAGAGGATAAGATAGTTTTGATTTGTCCCTATTGAATCAGTTTTCCACTGGATGTCCTCTAGGAATAGTCATTCAGATCGGTGTCCCATGACCCGTGTATTATCTTATGTACTTGTATTTCGTAAATTATACTGATTTAGTACCGTTGGAAGTGTTTAAAGCTTGAAGTTTTGAAAATAATGACTGGAATTAATTCAAGATGCCAAATCTTGATCATTGATCGTTCTATTAAATATAATTATTATTTATTTAATTATATTTATTATTTTAATATTTATGATAATATATTATTAAATTATTATATAGATGATGTGATACTATGTTTACATAGTAGAATTTTTCAAGATGACTCATCGTTTCAATATTTAGATGTCTCATGCTTCAATCGTATTTTTCTGCTCAAATCCAAATTGTGGATAAGTTTCTTATCACTTGTTTATTGTTATTTTTGAACTTTTTTCTTTATTTTTTCTAGGTAAAGACTTAGGTTACCCATAAAATATTAAGACATGAATTCAAATTTGTGAATTGTGATAGTGTTAGATTTAGATGGTGATAATTTCGATCGATCGACCAAGAGAGATTAGATGTAATAATAATTAATATTCAATTTCTCAGAAATTTAAACATCGATATTTATCATGTTTATTTAGGTGAGAATTTGGATCAAAGCATTTTTTTTTTAATTAACCTTTTCTTCTAAATAATGAAAGTTGTCTCATATGGGATTTTGAGTTTTGGCTTGATCTTTGTGGTCGGTTAGCTCGATATTCCAATTTTTGGAATATTTTGTATAAATAATCCTACACAGCCTTCAGAATTTGACTTACATCCATATTTTTATATCATGTTTCTGCGATTAAGATAAGGAACAAAAAATAAGAAAATTAAGTTGGTTTCTTCACCAACCTATATATAAATCCAAATTATTTCTCGTTAACATTTGTTTAGCCGCCACACAATTTACTGGGTGGTAAAAGGAAATGGGTTTTCAGTTTCTTAAGGGACTTTTTTTTTTTTTTCATTTATAAGAGAACATTGTCATTTCTTTCTTAATATTTTCTGCTTTCATCACTTATCTCCCCTTTTTTTTTTACGTCGAATGTCTTATTTAAACTTTGTCCAAGTCAGGAGCAAATCAGTTTTTTTTTCAAGTTTTAAAATCAGGAAGATATCATAGTATTATAAAAAGTAAAAATTACAGAGTATTAGATAATGGAAGAAAGTTTTGATTTCACTCTATAATATTGTATTTATAATAATAGAGTCATTTATATAGACATAGAAAATATAAATATGAAAGAAATCCTATAATTATATACAATAAAAATGAATATATGAAATCTTTATACAATACAGAAATATAATAAAGAGATGATATTTCATTAATATTGTTTCCATAATAAGATAATAGGAATTCTATCTTGGAGATTGATTCATAATAAAAAGATAATATTTCATTAGTATTGTTTCCATAATAAGATATTATGAATTATATCTTGGAGATTGATTCCACAATAAATAGATAATATTTCATTAATATTGTTTTCATGATAATATTCATTAACACTGTTTTCATAATAATATTTCATTAACACCCCCTCGAACTCAATCTGGTAACGAGGGAATAAGCTTGAAGTTGTATCTTAAAATCGAAGAGCTGAGTCCTGAAAATGAAAATCTTGAAACTTGAAGACTAGAAATTGTGAGATAATACATGATCTTTAACATATGAAGTCTGAAGGGGGGGCCGAAGCCCAAGAGAGAGCTTTAATCGATGAAGCCCGAAGGAGGAGCCAAAACCCAGTATATAACTTTAGCCTACGAAATCTGAATGGTGAGTCGAAATCCAATAGGGAGTCGAAGTCCGAGAGAGAGTGAAATTCCGAGAGGATGCCGAAGTTTGAGAGAGCCAAAGCCTGAGAGCTGAAGCTTAAGAGAGCCAAAGCCCGAGAGGGAGAAAAATCCTGACAGAGAGATGAATACAGAGAGGCAGTCGAAGCCCGAAAGGGAGCGAAATCCTGATAGAGAGTCGAAATCCCTCATAGAACCAAAGGTCGAGAGAGCCGAAGCTAGAAAGAGAGTGAAATCTCGACAAATTATCGAAGCCAGAGAGAGTTGATACCTGAGAGGGAGCGGAATCCCGAAAGAGAGCAGAAACCTGAGAGGGAGCGGAATCCCAAAAGAGAGCAGAAACCTGAGAGGGAGCGGAATCCCAAAAGAGAGCAGAAACCTGAGAGTGAGAGAAATCTCGAGAAGGAGCCGAAGCACAAGAGAGAACGAAATCCCGAGAAAGAGATAGAGAGTTGAAGCATGAAAAGTGACTGTAACTCTGAGATGATTTTTGACATGGGATCCGCAAGAACTTTTTCTTCCGAATAGATCAAAAACTTTTCGCGAGAAGAAAATATTGTTTGGGGTTGGGTCAATCGGATCCACAACAAGAAAAAAAAAAGGTTAAAGCATATTAATTGCATATTAATAAGCAATGAAGGTGGCTTTAGGCAGGACAACGCAAGAAAATTGGAATTGAAACAAATTGTGGTAACTGGATTTGGAATGCTCGAGTAAGCAGTCTCTGAATTCATCATCGTTTTCGTCATCTCAATTTGAATCGAGAGGCTTGTTGGGTATGAGTTTGCAAGAGCAGATCCAGATCTTGGTGGTGATTTTTTTTTGAATGTACGGACAAGACGGCGTGTGAGGATCATGCAATGACGGTAGTCGTGATCCCTCACGGCACCGATGAAAATCAAAAATAGTGAAATTAGAAAAATCGGAATCTATTATCTGATATCATGTTAGATAATGAAAGAAAATTTTGATTTCATTTTGTACTGTATTTACAATGGTATGTACCTTTATATAAGTTATATAGAAAACCAAAATATGAAAGGAATCCTATAATTATGTATAATAATAATGAATATATGAAATCTTCATATAATTAATATGAAAATATAATCAAATCACAAATTCTAATGATACTTGAAATTTTATTTTTGAGATTGATTCCATAATAAAGAGATAATATTTCCTTAATATTATTTACATAATAAGATATTAGGATTTCTATCTTGAATATTGGTTCCATAATAAATATATAATATTTCTTTAATACTATTTTTATAATAATATTATTTAACACCGTTTTCATAATAATATTTCCTTAACTTAAAGGATAAGTGACAAAAATTAAAAACTTAAGGAGAGAAAGTGATCATCTCTATTTATAATTATCGATATATCATATTTATCTTAAGAGTAGATTTTCGAACCATCCTAAATTTCTTAGAGTTTAAAATTGTAATCATATGCTTAAAATTGGTATAAAAACAAGGGAGATCCATTTTCAATTATTTGTAGTTTTTCAACTTTACCTATAAACTTTACGATTTTTGATAACACGTTGTTATTCCTATAATATCAAAAGTTTAAGTTGTTTTGTATCCAGAATAAGTGTTTCATCAAAAATTTTATTGGATATTGTGCAAATACTACATAATTAACTGGTAAAAACTGAAAATTATAAATAAAATAAAAAAGTGTCACTTTCCTATGTATATATTTGCCGGCAAAGCGTCTTTGACAACTTTCATATATTGCATGTGATTTGTGAAGGTTCATGCAACTTGGTATAAGATGATTAATCAAAATCGTCTTTAATTAATTAAATCTGTAGATAACAAGACCTTAGAGCAGGAATTATTATTGATTTGTATTGATAAGACGTGTTCCATATTAATTAGAAGAACTTCAACTATATATATAAACACATCCATAAGAAGTGTGACTTGGCAGTGTATGGTTCAAAATCTCACATTGAGGTCCTGAGTTCAAATCTAAAGAATATATTTATTGTAAGAGTCTTGGACAGCAGGAAATTTTACTTATTCCACTTAAGTTCGGAAAGGGTGGTTTGGCGACAGGGTTTCAAACGATTCCAAATATATACACACACATACAATCATAAATCTTTAGCAAGATCATGCTTAAATCTAAACGGTGGAAGCAATTGCTTCCCATGATGATTAAGTTGTAGTTATGTTTAAATTAGATGAGATACATGGGATTAAAATTAAATACTTAATTTGTTATTGATTTAGGCACGAGACTGCGAACTAATTCTTAGGTTATTGCGTATGGAGAAGACTTTGATTGAATAAACTTTAAGATATATCCAATAGGTATTGACGAGCAGATAATGCCTTAGTGTCTACCAATTTAATTTTTTTTACTATTTAAAATATTGTTTTTTATATTATTGATTTTGTCAAATTTTGAATTAGGAGTGATGGTGCAAACCAATTTGGGTGCAAGACTGCAAGTAGAGTTCATTTAATAATATGTAATAAGGTTAGTTGACAATAATATACATAAAGGGAATACGTATAATAAAGTTTTTGCAAGATTGTTTGGCCAAAAAACCATTTGATTGATTGATGGATCTTGAAGATAGTGGCGCCACTTTATGGGTTGCAATTAATTTGTCACTTGATCAATACTTAATATCAAGAGAGGGGGTTTATTTTATTTAGAAAAATTGTTTCTCAACGAGTGGTTGAGTTTTTAAAATTATTTCATATCATCGATCACATTTTTTTTTTCAAAAAAAGTCGTAACACATAAAATATTAAGTGAATTGGAATACCTTTAGACAAGTTGATTGTTTTAAAAATTGGATCGGTCTATCGATCCAGTTTAGTGAGAGAGTTAAGGGTCATAAATCTGATTCGGATTAAAATGAGGTTAGTGTTTTAATTATATATATATATATATATTACAAAAATATAAAAAGTCAAAATTAATAATTAAATTTTTTTTAAAAACGAAAAACATGGCTGGCCCGTGACTGATTCAACCGGGTCTCGGTCGGACCAATCAGGTTGCCGTGTCTTTGATAAACGGGCTAAGGAGTTTACCCGGACGACCGAAAGACAGGTCCATGGATCAACCGATCGAACCAGTCTGGATTTTAAATCAATGGTTGATATTGACTTATTCATAGCTTACACAAAAAAAGAAGAAGAACAGCTAATTTATAATAAATTTACAAATATATATAGTGGTTTTTTCATAAAACATCACATAAGATTAAAACGTCTAAATTTTTTATTTGTATTCCTAAAACGTCACATACGAATTTTCTTTTATTTTAAAAGATACAAATCATATTTATAATTAAACTCCTCCTAAAATCTTTTATTATAATATAAAAAAATATTTAAATTTTAGGGAGAAAACCCTTTGGATCCCTAATTTTTTCCATAATATCCCATCAAATCCTTGATTTTTTCATAATAACTCATCAAGTCTTTGCTATTAAAAACTAATGATAACATATCCATTTAATTTTCTATTTTCCATTTTTACCATTTATTCATAGATAAAAAGGTGACATCAATAATTATGAGCTTTGTTTCTAATATATTTTTTCATTTCATAATTCTTATATTTATTTAAAAAATAATATTTTCTTTTTTTATGGTGTTGGAACACAAGTGTTCGCTGCTGTATATGAACCCAAAATTGGAAAAAAAATCATGATAATACTTGCATTTAAATAATCTGAAAGCATAAAACTTATAAATTGATAATTTATTCTTTTTTTAATTAAAAAAAATTATTATGAAAATTAATCGAAGCTACCTTGTAAAAATTTACATTTAAGTTTTGTATACTTTTAATATATTATTGATGTTAGAATTCTTTTTTATTACTTATAAATTTGATAAAGGGTAAACAAGGAAAATAAAAAAATAAATGGATATGTTATCATTAGTTTTTAACTATAAAAACTTTTTGAGATATTATGAAAAAATCATAGACTTAATGAGATATTATTGAAAAAAATAAGGATCCATAAGACTTTATCTCTAAATTTTATTGGAACTCATGCAACAAAGACCGAGCCCCATTAGTTTTCTATATAAATTCACAAGTAAATTGGCCAGAAAAACAGGATCCAATTCAAGAGAGAGAGATGGCTTGTTGCATCTTATTATTCCGCAGTTCATCACCAACTTCATCAACAACAATCAATAATATTGTACGAGTTGTTGATCTGAATGGACTTGTAAAGGAGTTTAATTATCCTGTAAAAGTCAGCCAAGTCACCGGGCGGCAGCCGAAGCATTTTGTATTCACGGCAGCTCAGCTTCTCACCGCCGTCTTAAGGCCATTGAATCCTGAAACTCTCCTGGAACCAGGCCGTATTTATTTCTTACTGCCCTCCTCAGTATTCCATATAGCTGATATTTCTCCTCTTGACTTGGCAATTATTGTAAAAAAGCTGACGGCAAAAGCAAATTCCAAAAATCCTGAATCTAGGTCACCTGCCAGATGTACTTTCCGGGCAGCTAATGGTGTCCAAAGACTGCCCGGAAAACGATCTTGGAAACCTATATTGGACACAATCAGAGAGATTTCTTTCAGGAAAAGTGAATCTGATGTACATTAAACTCATATTGATTTTAAACCATCAACTTTATACTCATTTTTTTAGCAAATTGCGTTATTAGTTACCGTAGTAATTTCCAATGTATATAAAAAATTAGTATTCATTGTATAAGATTATCATTATAAGCAGAGTTTAGAAAATATAATGTAATTTTATCCATATTTCTTTATAGAGAGACTATTTCAAAAGTATGAATTCAGGACTAAGCCAATAACAAGTTAACGATCTATAAAGCACAATCTTCCAATATACAATGTGGATAATTAGTAAAAGATTTTCCCTAATCGCTCCTTACAATCGTAATTAAGGTTTAGTTATTTATACTCAAAATTTTCCCAGACCCATGTTTTCATAACCGGACTGAACCGGCTAGTTCGACCAGACGAATAAGGATTCGGCCGTAAATCTGGTTTAGCCAAATGTGAAAAACCGGTATGATAAAAAACTGTTCAAAACCGATCCAATTTTTTTTTTATTAAATAAAATTATATATTATGTAAGTCGATTTTATCGGTTTATTTAATATGATTCAATCAAACAATTCAATGATTCATTTAAATTTTTATATCATCGGTTCAATCCCCGATCTAGTTCTAATAACATTGATATTGATATTGATAATGAAAATTGTTTGACTTTTATTTGTTTGTTTTCTTTTGGTCGGTGGGCTGCATGTTACTAACACAGAGTCTAGGAATATTTTAATTTCAATGGTCGGCAGAATTAACTGAAGTTACTTGTATGTTATTAGGATAGTAAATTTAAATAATTAAATAGCCAAACTTATTTTCTTCACCCAATCTTTCACAAACCAATATTTTTTTTATTTAATTAACATGAAAATTGGTGAGAACAGGTGTAAATTAGAGGGAAAAAAATCCTACCCTTAATCCACACGTGATCCACAATTATCAATTAACCACCATCGATTTAATAAATCAAAACTATAAAATATTATAATATTATTGTCAAAATTATTTAGAAATGATCTGTATTTTCATCAAACCAAATTCATTGATAATTTTCCTAAATTTCTCTCTAAAATTAATTGGTGTGAGGAGGAATAGATCTATTGACCTATTACTTTACTTCCACCAATAGGACCAAATAATTAACCAATTAGATTGTCTTTGGTATCCAATTATTGAATAAAAACTTGATGCAAGTTAATTTTTAAGAATTAATTTATATAGTCCCCACTTGTTGTATATGACTTTATGGTTTCAGCTCTTTGACAACTTTCTTTGTCAAATGTTCATGGTTTCATGATCAAGTGTGCGTGCCTGTGCTTCCAAGGAGTGGAGGAAATTATCCAAATTAACAATGGGCCATATGTAATTTTATATTAATTAAATTTTGAGGATTTTGTAATGTTGTTAAAGTTTAGAGTGTTAGCTAGTTAAGTTATTAAAGTCCTTCAATGGAAATATTTAATCTGTGGTTGGAAATCATTTATATGTATAGATAACGTTATCAAATTATTAGTAGAAAATGTAAGAAAATATAAAGGGTAATCAATTATTTTATACAAATTCATGTAACATAAGTTGCATAATTCTCTTCCATTTTCATACAAAATTTCTCACAATAATTCTAAAGGAATATTTTTTAATAACATTTTAATGATTTTTCTACTTCAAATAATTATACATTATAATATTTTTCTAAAATATACAACTCTTTTAAGAATAAATGTTACTAAAAAATGTTCATCTAAAAATACCTTTCTCATGAACTTAATGGCAAAGAGACCGACTTCGGTGGTGTGACATATTAGATAACCACTTGAGGAAAAAAATTAGGTTAGTATTGGAAATCGAGTCTTGTGTGACTATTAGTGCTAAGTAGA
>SKCR01043942.1:0-34256 GCA_019454045.1 Zanthoxylum bungeanum
TCATAAGATACACATAACCGTAACGAGATGCATCATCTGTGAAGGTTACGAGTAGTGAAATCCACCTCTAGCCTGGCTAGACATGGGCCCGCATACGTCAGTATGAACGAGAGCCAACAATTATGTGGCACGTTCACCTTTACTGCTAAAAGGTGATTTAGGCATTTTTGCCTAAAAGGCAAGATTCGCAGACGTCATATAATTGGGATCAAATTCGTCCAAGTACCCATTCTTCGAAAGTGTGGATATGCGAGTCTTGTTGATGTGTCCTAGACGACAATGCCACATATAAGCTTCATCTTTTAGATTACTCCTTTTGAGCCTTTTGTTTGTCATTTTAGGAGATTCATTTATATTCAAAATATAAAAAACCGTTATTTGCAACAGCTGTGCAAAATTCTGGCATCATATTTTTATAAAATAACACCCAGTGTTTCTAAATACAAAAGTGTAACCCTGCTGGTTAACAAGGATACAGATATAATATTCCTAGTTAAACTAGGTACAAAATAACAGTTCAAAAGTTTAAGTACATGCCCTGAGGGCAGTTTCTAAAACAAAAGTCCCTACGGCCAAAACAGCAACTGGTGTTCCGTTTCCGACCCGTAGATCCATCTCCCCCCGATGCCAGCACCCTGCTATCCTGCAGATCCTGCACATCAGTACAAATATGAGCACCACAACCAGAATCAAAAATCCAATTTTTTAAAACTAGAAGTATTCATATTTATCTCAATAACAAACATACCAGAGGCGATAGCCTTGCCAAGCCTGGATATCCTCCCTCTGCCCTTTGCCCATTCGGCAGTCACGTTTCCAGTGACCCCCTCTTGCCGCAGTTGAGGCAGACATCTTGAGATTTGTTCCTTGGCTTCCCAGAAGTCTTTGTCGACTTGCCTTTGCCCTTCTTCTTATGTTTCCTCTTCCTCATCACCCCTCCAGTTGCCTTAAGCCCAGCCTTTGGCCCCTGAGAGGTCGATGTAAAGTGCGCCTCGCGCTTGCCCCCTTTTAGGAGTTCTTTTTCAGACTTCCTTCAAACGGATAACAGCTCTCCAAGAGTGTCATCTGTATCCATCAACTTGTAGTTGATTATGATTTGTTTCCAAGTATCAGGAAGTGACTGCAAGATCATATCTATAGTCAGCTCAGCCTCCAAGACTATTCCCATATGGGCCAACTCATCAATATCGGCGATCATTTGAGCCCCGTGGCCTCAACTGATGCGCCTTCAGTCATTCGGGCACGGAAGAGTTTCTTCCCAACTCATACCTTTCCATCCGCTTGTTTGGAGCGGTGGAGATCTCGAAGTCTAGCCATCATATTATAAGGATCCAAGTCCATATTCTGGCGACGAAAGTGTTGAGTCATAAGAAGCTAACATAATAGCCTGAGCTGTGTCACAATCACTGCTGTGATTTTTCCATAACTCAAGCTCAAGTGGATCAGTGGGCTTAGGTGGGAGAGGTGTTTGTATGGTATACAGCATCCTCTCAGCCCCAAGGACTATCCTTAGGTTCATTTCCCAATCAGCGAAGTTTGTCCCCTTAAAGACATTGTCACCCATGATGATGTCTCGGACATTTACCTTGCTAGCCATCTCAACTACGATAGTCCAACTATCTAGTTAACGATAAAATGGGTACAGTCAAACTGTTACAAAAAATAACAATGTATTAGTCCAACTAATATAAATAGACGAAATAATTTTGAAGAAAGTGTAAGGCAAAGTATCTGAATGAAATTGCAAATTCAATACTAGCCTCCCACTATTTTTATCAAGTCTCTAACCCTCTGTTGAGAGCTCGGGAAATCCTATTTCCTAGTGGGCTAGGATCCCGTTAAATAACACACAACCTTGACTTTGGCCAATAAAAGTTGTATGCTATTTAACTTAGGTAGATCTCTATGATCAATTGGATCTCATCCAATTCCTAGATCCGGTTAGGTGGACATCCAAGTCCAAAACATATGTATAATGTCAATGTATCCATTACATTTTCCTACCCTATCCTCCGAATCATCTAGGCCTTGGCTTTGGCCAAAAACAACCTAGTGATTCCAGTTAAGCGGGACCCATTGACGAGGAAAGTTTCGTAATCAATGTCGTTGGACAAAAAGTGATCTTGACTTTGGCCAATAAAAATCACGATTTGGACAAGACACCGATATGCAACAAAACTCTCATGATTCAAGTACATCCTTGATTGACAAAGGTCTTGACTTTGGTCAAAAACAAACCAATGCCAACTTCGGATCTTGAACAAGAATCATTCAATGGAAGGATATTTGCTTAATATAAATTGAGGGATTTTTCGCGTAATTGGCAACCAATTTATTTATCTTTGTTAGGTCTCATCATCATACCCCTTTAGCATGCTTCTAAAACATCATAAAGCGCGTAAAGTAAATTAATAGTGATATGTGGATGGATATATAAACAACTTGTTCCTAGAACAAATCACTCACTCCTTTCCTCTCCCCGCTAGCACTATTCTACTCTTCCCAATTACATAATACAATAAGAGAAACCTCATTTACATTTAGGGGAATTAGGTGAGAAGATAATACAAAGAGATAAAGAGATAAGGCTGGACACGCAGGTCCAATTTATAAATTCCAAATTTACAATAATTTCTAAAATTACCCTTTCCCTTCTAATATCCATCCGATATACACTATTCATTCATCACATACATATATATTCAAACAAGACATGCCTTTTACAACCAATCTAATCCAATTAATTAGTCTTTATTTAAATGATCATCCAATGTTCAATCAACGGTTTGATTTTGTGCGAGTCCAACTCGTTTGAGAATAAGTACACAAGGTACGAATTCAAGAATTATATCGAACTACTCGTTAAATCCAATTTAAGCCGTATTCAATATTAATTTATTTATTTAATTCCAAATTAAATATTTACACTTTTAATGTGCTTTTAAAGATTAGATTCTAAATCTTATCGAATTGGGTCTCCAAGCCCAACTAACATCCTATGTTGGTTTAATTAAAGTCCGATGGGCTTTCAATTGATTTATAAAGGCTTGGGCTTCGGTCAATGTGGGTCAAATCCAATTACCCAGCCCAAACAAGGAATCACCCTTAAGTGCCATAAAATCAATTTCAAGCCCATAAGGCCCAATTAAACATAAAAGCCCATTTATTAAATTTTAATATTCCAAATTTTAAAATTCAATTGATTAAAGTGTAATTGCATGATTAATTCATTAAATCAAATATTTCAAAAATACCAATTTAATTCATTATTCATCAATTGTTCAAAACACATGTCTAACATTTATTTGAACAAAAAAAAACAAGTCCTTTAACATGTCATGTTGTTGTTCGGCCAAGAGAGATTTTTGCGGTTCGATTTGTTTTTCAATCCAATTGAATCACACATCCAACATACATATAGATTTTAAGTCATCTGATGAACTTAAAAGCAAAAATCCAACAATAGTGAAAAGGCCTAAATTTTCGGTCAAGCATCAATTTTAGGGAAAAAATCATCCAATGTATTTTTTCTCAAAATTGAACATGTATCACATCAAATGTCAACATTTAATCATGCTAAAGTTATCCAATAAACTTATGCATGAAAAATTCCAAATCATCAAATGACCTATACATTCGGCCAAGACACCAATTTTGGGGAAAAAATATCCAATACAATTTTCTCAAAATGATCATGTATCACTACATATAACAAACATTTAAGCACACTTAAATCATCCAATGAACTTGTGCATGCATAGAATCAACTTAATGGAAGTGCCTCATATTCAGCCAAGACATCAATTTTGGGGAAAAATCATCCAATGCATTTTTCTCAAAATTAACCATGTATTATATTCAAATATCATACATTTAAACATGCTTAAGTCATCAAATAAACTCATGCATGAAAAATTCCAATCCATTGGAAGCACCTCCACATTCGGCCAAGACAACATTTTTGGGAAAAAAATCATCCAATGCATTTTTGTTAAAAATGATCATGTAATATGTCAAGTAACATACATATAAGCATACTATAGCATCCAATTCCACAAGAACATGCTTCAATCAATTTTCCCCAAATTATTCCTAATGTATTTCATGCTTAAACCTAGCTCAATGATACCATTGTTGGTTTCTAATTAATATGTCCCAATGAAAGATTAAGCATATGAAATACAACAATGAATATATATTAAAATATGAAGTATGGCGGAATCATACTTACAATGCTTTAGTGATGAAGAAAATCAAACCAAAAGTGAAGCTCCAAGGTTGATGATTTTCGGCCAAGGAAGACAAGAGGTGGAAAGCTCCAAGCTTTGTGTATTCCAAGCTCTTTGATGGTTTCCCTATCACCTCTTTATGATCCCTTGAAGTGCTAGCCTTTGTTTTTGTGATTTTTCAATGCACAACTACTTCAAATCTTGCAACAAAATTGAAGAAATGGAGAGCAAAAACTGCATGCAGTTTTCGGCAATTTTAGAGAGAAAGGTTGTGTTGTGTTATTAATTTTTGTTACCAAAAATCAATTTATATTTATGCCATAATATTTATTAAATTAATAATAAACTTATGACACAAATCATGCAATGGCTTAGAGTGTCAAACACTCAAACTCCATGCATAACCATTGAGTGTATTGTACACTATCACCATGCAATGCATTAACCATTAAATAAGGCATATAATGACATGTGTCATGTGGGGCCCCACACATTTCCAAATGAAAGTGGGCCCATGTGCACTCACGCGTTCGGGTTCGATATTTCCGAAATACCGAACTTACGTCGCGACGTTAATTAAATCGAATTTAAATAAATAATTGCGCCTGGCGAAATTATTATTTACGTCGCTAACGAATTAATTCTAAATTAACTCGTATGCCCGAATTGAAATCTAATTTTAATTTCGCGTTGAAATCGAATTTCGATTATTATATCGAATATAATAATTTTATTCGTTTTAACTCCAAATTAATCGTTCTCTCTCTAAATAAGGCACTTTATCCAAGATAAAGTTTCTCCCGCAATTAATCCAAGATTAATTAAGTCCGAATCAAAATATCATAGGTGAATCTTCAGGAAGCGACCCAAGAGATCTCCGGATATGTTGGCAGTAAATACGGTCGTCGGATAATCCGAACACGTACGTACCTCGTACTGCGTTCTTACCGATTCACAAGACAAGGTTGGCTTCTAGCCAAAGCGCCATGCCTACCCAATTCTCCAGAAATATTCTTATTGGAATATTAGATCTATATCAAGCGTAGTAATACCGTAGTATTGCGTACATCGATCCAGTATCGGACGATCATATGTTAGGCCTGGGGCTGGAAATGTGTCTGCCCCGTACGAAACATATATCGGACATCAAGCAACTAGTCTCTTTGAATCGGGCAATCCTGACCTAGTCATATTGTCCCGACGGTTGCAACCTATTTATAGAGTACTAGTTCGTATCCTGCGCGATCATCAACTCCATATGTCTGAAGTGACACTTCCATCTTGACATCACACCCAGTACACACTACGATTCCTGATAAACCCAGAAGAGGTGAACACAGAACCAGTTTAGGTCCCCAACACCAAAACCAAAGTTTACCGATTGTCGCAAGTTACTAGCGATGCAAGTCTCAGGTTAAGATCATATACACCTACCCTGATGCGGCCTCCCATAGACACGCAGACATACTACCAATGGGATTCCGCGGGGTCTATCCAGAGCGAAGCTGTTTTCCGTACCATCGGTAAAACAACAACCTCCTATCGCACTTGCATAAATATCCAATACTTAAATATATGAGAACTATGCCGTTGTGCCCTCACAACGTGCACAAGCGTATACTAGTCTATTCCGCATTATCGATGTCCGATCTCGATAATACTCCCGACTAGAGATATTTAATGATTAAACCTTTATGGATTGATACTGTCTCATATCATCTCAATCCGGTATTAATCATATGGACTTTCGCCATTTATATATCAAAGTAAATAATATTACAAAACGGAAAAAGGCATTTCATTATCACATAGTTAATTTTGTACAATAATACAATATCATTTACAAACAGTGACGTTATGGGACATAATGTCTAACATCTGAGGCATATCCTACATATATCATGACGTAATTTATACATACGGGTTGATACGAGACTTATAGGGTAGCCTCTAACGAGTTCGGGTGAAACTGGAATGGCTTGTAGCTGATTTAGGTAATTCTTTGTTCACACGTCGCTACGCAAGGCAGTACTCGTCGCGACGCGGATCATCCAGAGAGGTGCCCAAATTTTTGCCTTTCACGTCATGACGTGTAATGAACCAGAAGCATTCCTGGGAAAATTCCCAGACCGCGTCGCGACGCTGGGCTCTCTGCGTCGCGACGCAAGGCCAATTTCAGGTCTTGATTTCATTCTCTCATACACATTTGTTCAAAACTTCCCCAAACAATCACATAAGCAATATCATTCATAAAACATTTTATAACATTATCAATATCATTCTCACATCAACTCAAGTCAATACTAAAACCTTTATTTAATTTATACCCAAATTTAGCTAATTGGGGAATTCACACAATCACCATTCTTCTTAGCATAACAATCACTCAATCATCATCATTTTCAAATTCTCAACATGCTATACTTATTAAATCATTAAAATTCAAAGTATCTCAATTTGGTCAAGTTTCCTTACCTTCTTTATGCTTGATTTTGTCCAACCTCCAAGTCTTCCATGGTTAACAATTATCTTCCTTGCTTCATCCTCTCTCTTTTCTTTCTATTCTTCTCTTCTTCTTCTCTTCTTCTTCTCATCTTCTTCCTCCCTTCTATGTTTTTTTTCTCTCTTCTCATTATTTCCTAATATTAGGAAACCTTGAATAATGTTCCTTATATATACATGGGGTTGTTGATATTTGGAAGGATGCAGAAAAATGTGGAAATTTGGAGAATATTGGAGACTTTTCTAGATAAGCCCGCGGTATTATTCATCCAGATTTTTTACTTGTGTTTTCGGCTTACTTCTGGTTCGAATTTGGAAAATGTTCAACTCAAAAGATGAAGATCTCGATCTCAGCTTTTCGAAGATATAAAATTCATAAAAATTGGAGTTCTTATGAGAAAGTTATGGCCCAAATACTATGGGTTATTCGGAGTGGTACATTGTACATATAATATTGGATTCTCAAATAATCTACCGATAGTCATCTCATGAGAGCATATGTTTCCAAACATTGTTTTCATTTCGTCCACACTCGTCTCACAGTGAAATAGTAGTTTAAATCCCCCGGTCGTTACAAATTCTCTCCCCCTTAAATAGGATCCGTCCTCGAATCCTTTCTAGGGTCTAACTTGCGGGTTTGTCTTGGTTCGAGAATATCTTGTAATTATGCTACACTTATCTTCTTTACCTTCTTTTCTGCTACTGATATACTTTTTTTTCCTTCTGGGTTTAAAACTTTTGGAAAACTCTTGTTATACTAAAACTATTCTTACGTGTCAAGGAAATCTTATTTCTAAACCTCCAACTATTTCCGACCTTCTTTATTTCAACAATCCTCATGAATTATCGATTCCAAAATTTTACTATGTTCGTGACCTGTCACCCAGTTTATCTTAGTCCTATTTTGATTTGAAACCTTAATACTTCCTTCATTACGTAACCACTTAATGACTTTATAAGATATATTTTTCTACACGTCTTCTTGGCTCCAAATCTTAGCTGACTATTTGATCTTTTTCTTTTCTCCTTACTAAGTCCTCGTTTACTTGTGAGCTTCTCTCTTCGAGTTTTCAAATATATATCTATTTAGGGTTTAGTACTTCTTAACTCATAACTAATATTTTCATGTACTCTTACTGTTAATCAACTGCTCTCATACTTAGAACATTTCTTCAAGGTATTCCTCTGGTAATTCTCCTCGTAAGTCTAATCTTGTGTATTTTTATGCTAGAACTATGTACTTTTCTAAACTTTTGATTCCTATACTGGTATAAAGCACGGTTACTATATGTATGTGACTATTCCTTACTACTATTGTAAATCTGACTATCACCTCTATTATTGTTCGTCCGGTATCTGAATTATTACTAGACTAGCCTTTCTCAGCATGTCTTTGCCTTCCTATCCGGGTTTATTCTATAACAGAACTCATGTGATTTATGCGTCTATCATTTTATTCGCAGGGGTAATCAACTTCTACAATCTCTAATTATGTCTATGGCTATCTCTTTCTGCCTTCCATAAAGCTTGACTAGACTTTCTCTCTTAATCATCTCTTACAGACTATCTTTCTTCTAAACCTTTTATCTTTTCCCTTACTCTGTTCTATTTCTGGAACTTGTCTGGCCTATGCCTTCTGCTTCTTATTTGAAGGATGTCATCTCTCAGATGTCTCTATTCATGTTTAACGCTGTTCTTTTACATCATCGTCACTGTTTAACTAGTACTTTCTCTCTTCATCGTTTTATCTAGATAACTTGTCTTCTAGATCTCTCACTTAGAACTATTTCCTCTTTTATTATGTTCTTGTATTATATCTAAAGGTTTTCTGTTCCAATCTCTTTCAACCATGCATTCTCTTGATTTTGTGGATGTCTTGAGACGAACATCGAAGTCTATCTTCGTTATTACTGTTTAATGAGGGTTGGGAGGGCAGAACTTATCTTGAGGCTTTTCTATTTATGGTGATCTAGTGGCACATATTCTTTATCTATGAGCCTAGGACTCTCGTCTATATATGTTCGGTGTCTTTTCCTACACTAGGGTACTACTGCTAAAACTTGTCTGGCTTGCCTTCTCCAACCTAACTCTCCTGATCATTTTCAACAATCGATCAGTCCACATCTTCTTCAAAATCCTTCTAGAGCCATGCTCCCCTAACAACTTCCTCGTACTGTCTCTTTACTTCTTCCCGTTAGTTTCTGTTGCTTAGCCCTCTGAAGTCGCTATTTTCTTTCTCTGAGTACTGCTATACTCTATTGCTATCTTCCATAAGATATTTGCTCTGCTATAAAGGTGTCTTTCGTGTCTCAATTTCTTAAACTCAGTTACTTCTTTACTTTCTTGAAACCTCTATCTGCTTTGATCACGTATGACATCTCCCACTAAATCTTTGATTCAGGTGGTACTATTTGGCTAATCTTTTTCTTCTTGATAACATGAGGTTCTTATAAGTTATTCACTTTAATCTGAAGAGTCATTCTCTCTGTTTCCTTATACTTCTAAGTCCTTTACTTCTTTAAGGGCTCCTAGCTTAACTGATTGTGGCTTCAAAACAGTCTATCCCATGCTTCTTATCTACGTTTCATTCAACTTATCAATTGGCTGTTCTAACCATCTCGCGAATGTATCTATCTGTTAATGCTCTCATTTACTGGCTTTTCTCTTTACTAGGCTCTAAGTTGAGGAGTGATCATATTCATTCCATAAGGATCTATAAGTACGCATTTATGCTTTACACTTAAGCTCGGTGATGATCTGGTTAGGTGTTTTCATGTTTTACTAGAATCAAGATTTCTGGAAGGAGTGTCATCATTCGTTTTACATGAGCCTGGTCGACTACTCACTTTCTTGGGGTCCCGCAACAATTATCAATTTTCTACGCTATTATCTTCTCACTTTCATTTATTAACTATGTGCCTGAATGTACAGAATTTCCTTGTGACCTTTCGCGTCTTTCTTTATAACTTTCATATCTTGACTTTTGGTTCTCAATTGTACTACCAATGCTCGTGGTGATTGATACTTCTGATTACTTCCTAGATCTCCAATCTATGTTCTTGCTATAAGTTTTGACTTTGGCACTCTAATCTACTGTCTTTACTGATATTCATATCACTCCCAAATGTCTCCAACTTCTCGAGTTTATCCCTGTATACTTCATGAATTTCTACTGACTTGGGCTGATCTATGGGTTCGACTATATTTGGTCTATTTTGTGGACTTCTTCTAGCCTAGTAAGCCTCATGCTGACTTGCCTTGATCTTTGGACTATACTGGATTCTCTTCTTTGTATCCTTGAGAATTTCCTTAATCTCTTTCTGGGTAATTTACCTTCCTAGGTCTTTCCATTTCTGAACTCTCATTGAGTTTCTTACGGTCACCTATATATATATTTACTGATATGGGTTAGGGCAACATCTAATGCCTTGATAGGTCTCAGTATCCTTGTTCTGGTATTTATGTCCTTGTATGGTCTATTTCTCATATATTCCTTAACTGGTATGACAAAGCGGTTAAAAACTGGATAGCTTAAGATCTTATCTCCATCGAATTTCTTAAGATAAGGTAACTAAATTTTTTTGTTTATGACCTTTATTTGCTTGCCTGTGGGCCTGGGTTTGTGTCTGAAAATCTGGAGTTCTCTAGGTCCTTTTAGCATCTCTCATCTGTGGGAACCTCCTAGGCTAATCTCCATCTCTTGCTCCTTTTATCCTTTTGTCTATTCCTCGTCGCGTGGGAAATTCGCTATCTATATATAAGGCACTTGAGGCTCTTAAATCTATTTAAAAGAAATTTCCGAGGAGGGAAGGAATCTTACGTCTACTAGGCACTTTAATACTTGTTTGGGCTCTTTCTATTCTTTTTACTACTATAGATTCTGGTATTTCTTTAACGATCTGATTCTGTATCTCTACCACTTCTTACATATGGTTGCTTTAGCATCCTTACATCTTTCCTTACTACTATAGGTTCTGATAGATCCTTATTTATATGTTTCTGCTGCCTCTTTTATCTTTATTAACTCTGATTGTGTGAACCTCTACTACATGTTCTTTTGATCATCATCTATCTCTTCATACTTTTCTTTCTCTTTCTACTTTCCTGGGTAGGTATCCTTTGAACTTTACTATTTCTCATTGCCTCCTCACTTTCTCATCTCCAGCTGATTAACTAACTATGCATATTCATTTACCTCTTATAGCTTTTTCTTCCCCCTCTCTGGGTAACTTTTCTTAGAATCTTACTATCTAGTTTCATATCTCGTTTGTACTTCCAATAATAAGTCATAATAACTTTAGGAATAATTCTTAACATGGATCTAGAGTATAGTTATTCTCGTAAGGAATACTATTCGAATAATCTAGAAAAGCTTACTAACATGTCTATAGAACTTTGATGATGTACTCGAGGATCAGATACTGGAGAGGTAGTGCCTTGCATACGAGTATCCCGGACATACTGCGAATACAAAAACCCCAACTCTCTACCCACTGCATTCAGTGACTCCCTAGACTATGCTCTGATACCATCTTTATAACATCCCCAATCCAAGAGATGTTACCAGTAGGGAATATGCCATATTATTCCCCTAAGCCTCTGTCTTTCTAGCTGTACACTACACTATTACTCATTACTCTTTCTCAATCAAAACCTTAAATATGGGACCAAAGCCCGAGCTCGAAAACATGAAAAACAAACTTCATAATAATATTTTACACACATTAACTCTTGCTTTTACAATGACTGTCACAACCCAAATACTAATACATGACTTTTGTTTGACTCTGACTGGACTCTCACTTTATCTCTGACCCGTACTGGTGGACTCCAACCCTAGTAACTGTATCAGTATTCGTCATCATGAGCTCGTCCTTCGAGAATACCTGCAGCAACCACAGAAAACTGGGAGTGGGGGGTTAGATCATTGTACGATCCAAGTGAGTGGACAAAAAACTGAAAAACTTATATAAAAGCTTTGGTTCTAAAACCAAAGTTCCAGAAATCTCTGTATATGAAAACCTCTTTCTGAAAACTTCGTCTGAAATCTCTTTTAGAAAAATTAACCTTTCGGAAAACTGCTTTCTGAAAACTGTTGCTAAATCTGATCTCTGAAAATTCTTTTTTTTTAAACTCTGATTTCTGAGTACTGGTCTGTATCTGAAAACTTTGAGGTATGAGGGCTTACGTATCGTCGTTCCTGTTGGACAAAATGACCATAGCGTCACTATTTGCACAGATCATTGTGTTGTTGTAGCAAATTAACTATGTGACAAGGAAATTGCACTCTCATAATTGTGATTAGATCACCTTAGATATATAAATGAAGAGAGGTCCCTATGATTAGTTCCTGGACTGAGAATGATATGAGACAGTATCAGTCCCCGAAGGATTAATCATTAAATATCCCTAGCCGGAGTATTATCGAGACTGGACATCGATAATGCGGAATAGGCTAGTATTGTACTTTTGTGCGTTGTGAGGGCACAACGGCATAGTTCTCATATATATAAGTATTGGATGCTTATGCAAGTGCGATAGGAGGTCGTGTTTCACCGATGGTACGGGAAACAGCTTCGCTCTGGATAGACCCATCGGAATCCCATTGGTATTATGACTATGTGTCTATGGGAGGCCGAAATCAAGGTAGGTGTGTATAGTCTTAACCTGAGACTTACATCGCTAATGCTTACGACAATCGATATACTTTAGTTGAGGTCGTCTAGGACTCTAACCGGTTCTGTGTACGCCAATGCCGGGTATATTGAGAATCGTAGTGTATTGGATGTGATGTCAAGACGGAAGTATCACTCCAGTCATAGTGGAGATGATGTCACGCAGGATACGGTATTAGTGCTCTTAAGTGCTGCGCGGCCATCGGGATATTATGACAAGGTCATGTATATCCGATTATAGAGACTAGTTACCAGACATCCGACATGTGCTTCGTACGGGGCAGACACTTATCCAGCCCCAGCCCTAGCACGTGACTATCCGATACTGGGCCGATATACACAATACAATCGTATACTACGCTTGATACATATCTTAATATTCTTAGATGGATATGTCCAGAGAATTGGGTAGACTTGGTGCTTTGCTAGGAGTCGACCTTGTCTCGTAAATCGGTAGAACGTAGTACTTGGTACGTACGTGATTCGGATATTCCGACGACCGTATTTACTGCCAACTTATCCGGAAACTCATGGGTCGCTTCCCGATAATCCACCGATGACGTACAACTCGCACTCTTGAATAATCTGGGATTATATAGAAGAGAGAGAAAATTAATCTAGGATTAATACAGAGATATTTTATCTAGGATAAAATATCGTCTAGAGAGAGATAACGATTAATTTGGAATTAATCGATTAAATTAATATATTCGGTATATTAAACGAAATTAGATTTCGACGCGGAATTAAAATTAGATTTTAATTCGGGCGAACGAATTAATTTAGAATTAATTCGTTAGCGACGTGAATAGTGAATTCGCTAGGAGTAATCATCTATTTACGACGCGACGGAAAAATCGTTAATTTTGAATTAGCGAACCCGAGCCCGAGTGTGATTGCGAGCGCATTCGTATTTCGAATTCGAGTGCGGCGTCGCAAGTCGCATCAAGCGTCAAATCATTCGTCACATCAAGCGTCAATCAAATGTCACTTTGAGTGATGTGATTGATTGATGTGATTGATTGATTGATTGAAAAGACAACTTGTGACACTTTGAGTGATGTAAGTTGTTGGAATAGTTATAGTTGTTGGAAAGTTATATCATTGACTTTTTGAAAGCCAAAATTGTGTAAATCCTTTAATATATTTTGGAAAATATATAAGCTAATGATTTTTTACACTTTCAACTTAACTTAACACATTTCTTCTCTCTCATTTTTGCTCTCTTCTCTCACGCCCATTTGCTTAGAAGCTCACTGGTTTGGAGCCATAAATGGCGTGAACTAGGGAAGCAAGAGTTGCGTTTTTCATGGTGATAACCGCAAGTGCTAGCACACTACGAGTCTTGCGAAGGTGGTAGGGAGGTTCGACCATGAGCCGGGATCCGTCGGACGAGGCTTGGAGCTCCGTTTTCTCAGCTCAAATCTGAAATTCGTGGACAGTGGACTGCTGCAGTTCATGCGCCAAAACAGTGAGTTTTTGGGCTTCAATCGTCTTCAAATCGACTCAACCGATCGATGTGAGTATTCCGCTACCTCCGTTGATGTATTCACGCATTGTTTTCATTGCTTGTATGATCTTGGGACCTAGATTTAAACCAACAATGGCATCAAGAGCTTAGGTTCAAGCATGAAAAATGTAGGGCTTAAAATTGGGTATTTTGTATTTGAGCATGATTTAACAAAATTGGATGTTTGAGCATGCTTAATATATGTTGAATTGATGATTGATTTGATCAATTTCAGAAAATGTGATTGGATCAATTTTGCCCAAATTTGTGAGTTGGCCGAATATGATGGTGATTTTGGATTCTTGGAATTTTTGATTTTGATTCATTGGATGAAGTTAGAATCATGTAGAATGATGTTATTTGAATCGAATTGGATTGGATTTCGAATTGGACAAAATCCCTAAATTCTATATGTTGGCCGAATTGCTTATTGCCCTAATGTCTTGGTATATTTTGATTTTGTGACATTGGATGTGTGTGAAATCAAATTGGATGGTGATTTGATGTCGATTGTGGGTTCGATTGGATCGAACCGAATCGGACACAAAATCCCTCCTTGGCCGAGAGCTTTGAAGCATGTAAATGGGTTTGATTTTTCAATTTGTGTGTTGGACATATAATAATGAATTGAGTATGATTAATTGGACTAATTTAGTGTTTTAGAAATATTGATTTAGTTGATTAATCATGTAATACACTTTAGGTTAATTGAATATGAAATTGGATTTTGTATATTTAATTAATTGGGCCTAATTTTGGAAATTGGACTTTAATGTTGTATTTGGGCCTATTGGGCTTGATTTTATCAAGTTGGGTTTAGGCCAAATGGATTGGATCCAATTGGGCCCAAAACCTTAACCATGAAGCCCAAATGCGACTTAATGAACCTTTAAAGTTCAATTGGGCCTAATGGGCCAAGATTGATTTATGGGCTTATGGGGTAAATCCCGGATTGGACTTTGGTTATCGGTTTGACCCAAGTTGACCAAAAGTCCACGCCTTAAGAAATCAATTAAAGCCCATTGGACTTTAGTTGAATTGACGTTGGACGTTAATCGGTCTTTGAGACGCGTTACGATTAAATTTGGAATTTAAATCGTAAAAGGTTTATTAATAAAGTGTAATATTTAATTTGGAATTGAATAGTGAATTAGTATTAAATGCATATTAAATTTGATTTAATGTTGTAGTTTAATTTAATTCATGAATTCGTACTTTGAGTACTTATTCGCAAAAACGAGTTTGACTCGAACAAAATCAAATCGTTGTTTGAACATTGGATGATCACTTAATTATCAGATTAATTAATTTGATTAGATTGATTGATAGCATGCTTATGTGTGTGAATACGTGGTTTTGTTGTATGAATAATGTATATCGGATGGATATTAGTCGGGTGGGCAATTTTAGAAATTGTTGTAATAAATTCGATTTATTAAATTGGACCTGCGTGTCCAGCCTTATCACCTCTATTCTCTTTGTATTCTCTTCTCACCTATTCCCCTCAATGTAAATGAGGTTTCTTTAGAAGTGTAGTGTAAGGGGTAGAAGTAATACAAGTGCTAGCTTGAGTGAGAAAGTGAGAGATTTGATCTAGGATCAATGTGTTAAGTATCCATCCGCATATCATTATTATTTATTTTCATATGCGCTTTATTATGTGTTTAGAATGCATGTTTAAGGGTGTATGATGATGAGACCTTAACAAAGATAATTAAATTGGTAGCCAATTTGCACGCGAAAAGCCCTCATCAAATATCATGCGTCTTTTCCTTCCATTGAGTGATTCTTACTCAAGATCCTAGATTGGCATGGGTTGTTGGCCAAAGTCAAGCCCTTGTCCGTCGAAGATGTGTTTGAATCACGAAGCTTTGTTCCATATTGGGTCTTGTCCAAGTTGTTGTTTGTTGGCCAAAGTCAAGACCACTTCTTGTCCAACGACATTGATTACGAAGCTTCCATGGTCAATGGGTCCGCGCTTGACTGGGATCATTAGGTTTGTTGTGCCAAAGCCAAGGCCTAGTTGATTCAGAGGAAAAAGGTTAGGGTATACATTTGATGTATAGGCATATATTAGATATATGTTTGGGACTTGGATGTCCACCTACTGGATCTAGGAGTTGGATGAGATCCAATTGATCTTCGAGATCCACCTAGTTAATTATCATACAATTTGTTGGCCAAAGTCAAGATTGTGTGATATTTAACAGGATCCTAGCCCACTAGGAAACACGGTTTCCCGAGTACTCGACAGAGGGTTAGAGGCTCGACGAAAAATAGTGGGAGGCAAGTATTGAATTTGCAACATTCGTTCGAATACTCGCTAAACGCGCTCATCTATTTTATTCGTCATATTAATCAAAAGTATTAGTTGGACTAATATTTTATGTTGTTTTAAAAATATATATAGTTGGACTATATACAAACTCATTCAATATATAGTTGATTTTATAATTGGATTATAGTAATCAATATAATTGAATTAAATGATAGTTGATTTTATATTGGATTATAGTAATCAATATTAAAATTAGTTGATTAAATAATTGGATTATTGTAATCATTATAATAAATAGTACCATTAATATTGATTAAATAGTTGGACTATTGAAATCAAGAAAGAATTGAAAAGTTGAATATTTAAAATATATAATCCTTGGTTAAATGTTTTAAATGATTTAATTTTCATATTGGGATAAATAATGGTTAATTTATTTGATAAAATAACTTATTATGACTAGGCCCATAATTAAGCAAATAAGTAGAGCATAAAATCTTTGGAAGATTTATATGATGATGACTTTAGTGCTTAATTTAATATACTTGACAATAAATCTATCTTTAGATTTAAAAGTATTAAATTGCAATTAATAATTCTTAGAGAATTGATTTGACTATTCTAGGGGTGAGAAAGTCAAAAGTTTGCAATTGGGCGTGTTGCACAAGGTGCACATCGTTTCAATATTCCGAAACCCAAGGCTTGGCCAAAGGTTTGTGAAATATTGAAAAGATAATTGACATATCCCAAAGTACTACCATTTGGATATGGCAGACACCAAGGAATTAAAGAAAGGGCGAGGCTCTAACTTTAAAATATTTGTCAAGTTATGTTCACTACTAGTATTGAAATTAGATTTTAAATACTTAGTGTGGTACATAAAATATATGTATTGATGTTCAGAATCTGCTTGAGCAGGATACTGACTTCAAGCTGAGATTACTCTGCGAATCGGAAACGGGACGAAAGTTGTTGTTTCGACCGTAGATACCTAAGTTTAGGAACTACCCTTCGGGTATGTACTTAAATTAGGAACTGTTATAATGTAACTAGTTTGACTAGAGACATTATCTCTATATCAGTGTTTAATCCGTTGCGGATAAACCTTTATATTCTTGAACACTAAGTGTTTCATTATATAAAGATGATACTGAGATAAATACATTAGATGTGAATAACTGAATTTATATTTTGAATATAAATAAAATCTCAAACATATAAAATGACAAATAAATAGCTCAAATTGATTTGATCAATAGAGACTATTTGTGGTATTGTTGTCTATGACACAATTTAACCAGACTCGCATATCCACACTTTTGAAGAGTGGGTACTAGGACTGATTTGACTATTCAAATAAAGTCTGCGAATCTAGTTTATTAGGTAAAGTACCTAAAATACTATTTACTTGGTAATAGTATAAGGGCCACCAATCTGTTAGCCCTATTCATGGTGAAGTTAGTGGGCCCATATCTAGCTAGGCTAGATGTGAACATGAATATTTCGTGACCTTAACGGATGTAACATCACTCACGTTATGGTTATGTGTTTCTTTTGAAGAACACAGATCGGAAACTATTAGGGTTTCGACACGAAGTAGATTAACAGATCGACTGTAGTATTATGCCGTCACGGTAAGACCGTAATGGAAAATACTTAAGCAGTAAGTTTCAAACATACATGAAAGAGTATAGTATTCTTTCAGATGAGGACTCCTCCCGAGACACGTCAGTTTGACGGTGTGTCCAAACTAAAAACCGAATTTTGTTGGACATGATAAGGTTTATCACGAGTCGCTCTGAGCTACCATTTCCTTCAACGGATATGTATCTACAGTGCAAAACTTATTTAGAATAAGGTTCCATATAAATCTGTTTGATAGATATCATATAGGATATGAACAGGAAAGAAACAGGGTTTCTCAATCCTAATAATTTGGGTATGCCAGGCATAACGTTTGGATGATACCAAACTAAAAGACCCAAATTGGATAAGTGCCAATATAGGTTATCCTAAGGGAAACCATAAGTATAGTACTTATAAATCTCACATGAGAACAATGTGATTGTTGCTCACCATGCATTTTTCCTGAGAGGAATACCGATATGCAGTGGTAAGTGGGAGGATAGTGATACTCGATGAAAATCGGAGTAATACTGTTCAAGGCACGAAGTCCTTAATGGAACACGAACAGTTCATCAATAATGAATCTGTACCATTAATCTTCGAATACACAAGAACTGAGTAGATCGGATAGAGTCAGAAAACAACCTAGGGTATGGGTTTCTGATCTAACCTCATAAAGATTTCAATCTTATGAAGGTATATCCACCGACTACGTTTTGAGGAAGTGATACGAGGTATCGACTTCCTATTATGGCAAAGTGCCATGAGTCCGAAATGGATTCCATGCATAACAACAACTATTTTGGATACTAGTTGTTGTACCACAAGGCATTGTGCCTATTGGTACATTAAACGTCTTCAAGGAAGACATACATGGAAGGCAACATACCAACGTTCAAAGCTGGGCTTTTGACGGAAAGGTATCGTTATCAACATTGTGTTAATAACGGTTCAACCTTTTATCTGTTGCCATAGTAAATCCATTTTGATGATGCTTGTTAATACTGCATATTCATTTATGAAATGTGTCAGATGCAGATCAAAATCGCTTTCCTGAAAAGGAAACCTTTTGGAGGTTTTACAACATCCTGACGATTTTGTATAACCAACAAACGAGGTTTGCGGGTTATTCATCCATGTTTGGATTAATGCAAGCATAAGGTTCTTGGAACTGTCGTTTTGAAATAATCATAATGATTTATGATTTGACTCAAAACGAAATAATTCTTGTGTATATAAGGAGGTTAGTGGGAGAGGGCACTGACAATGAAATTCCCAATAAAGCAATTGGTGAAAGCTTGGCTTTCATAGATATTCTTTCAATAGAAATTCTCCGTAGAATTCTGGGGAATAACAACCTTTATTCAAGGAATAAAGATCTACTGGAATAGATTTGGAGTTGTTAACACTCTCTGGGAAATTGTACATTTAAAATGTACTTGATAGGGTGTCTCATACGCTTCGAGCATATGGAGTCACAATCGGGTCAATCCAAGTGATAGTCACTGGATTGAAGTTAAGAACGTCTGTTAGTATCTTAGAGAACTAAAGATGTTGTCTTAAAACTATGGAGAAGGAGAACTTGAAGTGACTGGGATCACTGCTGCAAGTTTCCAAACAGTTAAATACTGCTGCGTACTATAAAGTTTGAATAATGGGACAGTGAGCTGGAATCTTCCGAGCAAGATATTGTTGCCTAATAAACAACAAATGCGGATTAATTGCTGCAGCTGAGGCGCAAAAGAAGCCATTGGATCGAACATAAATCTAATTAGATTAGATTATTCTGTTAGCAGCTGAGCTAGGCGTCAGCACAGGCTAAGGAATTAAAGGTCCATCGACGATCCAGATATATACTTTTATATCTCTGATTCGTTCGGATCATACATCGTGGCGATTGGTGAGCGTGTAAAATCGCGTCAGACGATAATCAAGCAAAATCCGCTGACGAAAAAACTTTCCTCAGCAATTTGAGCGAACCGTACAATAGTTCGGGTGTTAGACCTCGAGTGACTGGCTATGTGCCAAGTGGGAGATGGTTTACAAAATGACCCATAGCGTCACTAGTTGCACAGATCATCGTGTTGTGTGTAGCAAAATTAACTATGTGAACAAGGAAATTGCACTCTCATTGTTGGTTTCTATAATTAGTCCCAAAGAAGATTAAGCCATAGAAATACAAATAACATACATGCAAAGCTAGAAACATGGCGGAATCATACTTACTAAGCTTTGTGACGAAAATGGTGAAGACAATCCTTGAGTCTTCAAGGTGGAAGTTTCGGCCAAGCAAGAAGATGGAGAGAAGCTTCAAATCTTCAAGTGTTCCAAGCTCCAAGGTTTTTTCCCTATCACCTCTTTTGATCCTTGCTTGTGCTAGCAAAAATGGAGAAATGAAAAACAATTTTTCTGCCTTTGGAAGCTCTCACGGCGTGAGCAAAGGAAGAAGAGGAGAGTGAGACTTTTCAATTTTGTTCTCTCCTCTTGTTTCCAAAAACCGTGAGTGACAAAATGAAAAGCAAATGAATGATATCAAATACCAAAAATGAATTTTTTAATTAAAAACCCTTCAAAAACCGTGAAAGGTTTTCCCTCCAAAGGAAATTCATCATATGCCATCATTATCTCACATTGAGAATAGAGACAATGTATCATCCCTTAAAGGTGACTAGATACATCCATCATCTATTCGTATCAAGTAATGAGATATCGCGATGTGATTTGCGGATTCCACCCCGTTTCAAAATACGAATGTGTCCGCAAACACTTTCGGGCCCAAATTCGCTAATTCCGAATTAACGAATTTCCGTCGCGACGAGAATTAAATAATTACGCCTAGCGGAATTATTATTCAGATCGCTAACGAATTAATTCCAAATTAATTCGTTTGCCCGAATTAAAATCCGATTTTAATTCCGCGTCGAAATCTAATTTCGTTTAATAATATATCGAATATATTATTTTATCGATTAATTCCAAATTAATCGATCTCTCTCTCTCTCCTAATAAGGCATTTTATCCAAGATAAAGTTTCTCCGTAATTAATCCAAGATTAATAAAGTTCGAATCAAACATCATAGGTGAATCTTCAGGAAGCGACCCAAGAGATCTCCGGATATGTTGGCAGTAAATACGGTCGTTGGATAATCCAAACACGTACGTACCTCGTACTACGTTTTTACCGATTTACAAGACAAGGTTGGCTTCTAGCAAAGCGCCATGCCTACCCAATTCTCCAGAAATATTCTTACTGGAATATTAGATCTTTATCAAGCGTAGTATACCGTAGTATCGCGTACATCGATCCAGTATCGGACGATCACATGTTAGGCCTGGGGCTGGAAATGTGTCTGCCCCGTACGAAACATATATCGGATATCAAACAACTAGTCTCTTTAAATCGGACAATCCTGACCTGGTCATATTGTCCCGACGGTTGCAACCTTTTATAGAGTACTAGTTCTGTATCCTGCGTGATCATCATCTCCATATGTCTGAAGTGATACTTCCATCTTGACATCACATCCAGTACACTACGATTCTCGATAAACCCAGAAGAGGCGTACACAGAACCGGTTAAAGCCCCGAACCACCACAACCAAAGTTTACCGATTGTCGCAAGTACTACGAGCGATGCAAGTCTCAGGTTAAGACCATATACACCTACCCTGATGCGGCCTCCCATAGACACGCAGACATACTACCAATGGGATTCCGCGGGGTCTGTCCAGAGCGAAGCTGTTTTCCGTACCATCGGTAAAACACAACCTCCTATCGCACTTGCATAAGTATCCAATACTTAAATATATGAGAACTATGCCGTTGTGCCATCACAACTCGCACAAGTGCAATACTAGTCTATTCCGCATTATCGATGTCCGATCTCGATAATACTCCGACTAGGGATATTTAATGATTAAACCTTTTATATTGATACTGTCTCATATCATCTCAATACGGAACTAATCATATGGACTTTTGCCATTAATATATTAAAGTAAATAATTTTACAAAACGGCAAAAGGCAATTTCATTATCACATAGTTAATTTTGTACAATAATACAATATCATTTACAAAACAGTGACGCTATGGGTCATAATGTCTAACAATCTCCCACTTGGCCTATAGCCAGTCACTCAAGCATCTAATACCTGAACTATGTATATGTCGTTCAAACACTTGCTGAAGAACAGCCTTCGTCAGCGGATCTGCAATGTTGTCATCCGATGCGACCTTCTCGACTTTTACATCGCCACGATGTATAATCTCCCGAATCAGATGGTAACGCCGAAGAACATGCTTGGATCGTTGATGAGACCTTGGTTCCTTAGCTTGTGCTATAGCCCCGTTATTGTCACAATACAATGGCACGGGCTCAGCAGCTAACGGAACTACTCCTAATCCGATTAGGAATTTTCGGATCCAAACTGCCTCTTTTTGCTGCTTCCGATGCAGCAATATACTCCGCTTCAGTTGTTGAATCGGCAACAGTATCTTGCTTGGAAGATTCCATCCAGCTCACTGCTCCGTTATTCAAACAAAAAATGTACCCCGATTGCGACTTGAAGTCGTCCTTGTCGGTTTGGAAACTTGCATCGGTGTACCCAGACACCTCAAGTTCTCCACCTCCATAAATTAAGAAAGCATCCTTAGTTCGTCTAAGATACTTAAGGATATTCTTAACAGCCATCCAGTGACCTTCACCTGGATCGGCCTGATAGCGACTGCACATGCTCAAAGCATATGACACATCAGGTCGCGTACATATCATGGCATACATGATCGATCCGACTGCCGAGGCGAACGGTATCCGACTCATGTTATCTCTCTCTTCTTTAGTTTTAGGACACATCCTTAGACAGAAGGATACCACGTGACATTGGCATCAATCCCTTCTTGGATTGATCCATGTTGAATCGCTTCAACACTTTGTCAATATATGTACTCTGGGAGAGTCCAAGCAGCTTTCTAGATCTATCCCGGTAGATCTTTATTCCCAGAATAAAGGCTGCTTCTCCCAGATCTTTCATGGAGAATTTTAATGAAAGCCAAGCTTTCACCGACGTTTAGCATGGGAATGTCATTGCCTATAAGCAATACGTCGTCGACATAAAGGACAATAAAGTCAGTGCTCTCCCACTAACCTTCTTGTATACACAAGGGTCATCATCGTTTTGTACGAAATCATATTCTTTTATGATCTCATCAAAACGCTGATTCCATGACCGTGATGCTTGCTTCAATCCATAAATGGATCGATTTAACTTACAAACCTTGTTTGCAAGTCTAGGTACGATAAAACCGTCAGGTTGTTGCATATAAACATCCTCCAAAAGGTTTCCGTTAAGGAAAGCGGTTTTAACGTCCATCTGCCATATCTCGTAATCGAAATATGCAGCTATTGCAAGCATTATCCGAATGGATTTAATCATGGCAACGGTGAGAAAGTTTCGTCATAATCAATACCATATTGTTGACGATACCCCTTTGCTACAAGCCTAGCTTTGTACGTTTGCACGTTGCCATCCATGTCGGTCTTCTTCTTGAAGATCCATCTGCATCCAATAGGCTTTACGCCTTCTGGTGCATCAACCAGTGTCCAAACTTGGTTGGCACTTGAATCCATCTTCAGGAAAGAGAAACCCGGTTTCCTTCCTGTCCAGATCTCATATGGAGTATGTTCAAACAGACGTTGACGGAACCTTATTCAAAATAAGTACCCGCACTGGTTAAATCGATCCCCAGAAGGATATTGGTAGCTCAGGTTCGACTCATCATCGACCTTACCATGTCAACAAGGTACGGTTTCTTTCTTCCTTTCAACACAAACCGTTTAAATTGCGGTGTTCCAGGAGGAGTCCACTGTGAAAGAATACCATTTTTTTCAAGTAATCTTGAAACTCATAACTTAAGTATTCGCCACCACGGTCCGACCGCAATGTCTTAATACTCTTTCCTGTTTGTTTTTCTACTTCGTGTCGAAACTCTTTGAATTTCTCAAAAGTTTCCGACTTGTGTCTCATTAGATACACATAACCATAACGAGATGCATCATCCGTAAAGGTTACGAAGTAATGATATCCACCTCTAGCCTGGCTAGACATGGGCCCACATACGTCGCTATGAACGAGGGCTAACAGTTCTGTGGCACGTTCACCTTTACCACTAAAAGGTGATTTAGGCATTTTGCCTAAAAGACAAGATTCGCAGACATCATATGAATTAAGATCAAATCCGTCCAAGTACCCACTCTTCGAAAGTGTGGATATGCGAGTCTTGTTTATGTGTCCTAGACGACAATGCCACATGTAAGCTTCATCTTTTAGATTACTCCTTTTTGAGCCTTTTGTTTGTTATTTTATGTTTAGGAGATTCATTTATATTCAAAATATAAAGGCCATTATTTGCTACAGCAGTGCAAATTTCTGCATCATTTTTATATAAATAACACCCAGTGTTTCTAAATACAAAAGTGTACCCATGCTGGGTTAACAAAGATACAGATATGATATTCCTAGTCAAACTAGGTATATAATAACAGTTCAAAAGTTTAAGCATATGCCCCGAGGGCAATTCCAAAACAAAAGTCCCTACAGCCAAAACAGCAACTGGAGTTCCGTTTCCGACTCGTAGATCAACTCCCCCTGAAGTCAGCATCCTGCTATCCTGCAGATCCTGCAAATCAGTACATATATGAGCAGCACAACCAGAATCAAAAATCCAATTTTTAAAACTAGAAGTAGTCATATTTATCTCAATAACAAACATACCAGAGGCTAGTGCCTTGCCTGCCTTGATATCCTCCCTTGTCCCTTGCCCATTCGGCAGTCACGTTTCCAGTGACCCTTCTTGCCGCAGTTGAGGCAGACATCTTGAGATTTGTCCCTTGGCTTCCCAGAAGCTTTTGTCAACTTGCCTTTACCCTTTTTCTTATGTTTCTTCTTCCTCACCCCTCCAGTAGCTTTGGGCCTAGCCTTTGGCCTCTGAGAGGTCGATGCAAAGTGCGCCTCGCGCTTGCCCCCTTTTGGAGTTCTTTTTCAGACTCCTTCAAGATGGATAACAGCTCTCCAAGAGTGTCATCCGTATCCATCAACTTATAGTTGATTATGATTTGTCTCCAAGTATCAGGAAGTGACTGTAAGATCAAATCTATGGTCAGCTCAGCCTCCAAGACTATTCCCATATTGGCCAACTCATCAATATCGGCGATCATTTGAGCCCCGTGGGCCTCAACTGATGCGCCTTCAGTCATTCGGGCGCGGAAGAGTTTCTTCACCAACTCGTACCTTTCCATCCGCTTGTTGGAGCGGTGGAGATCTCGCAGTCTAGCCATCATACTATAAGGATCCAAGTCCCTATTCTGGCGACGAAAGTGCTGAGTCATCGAAGCTAACATAATAGCCTGAGCTGTGTCACAATCATTGCTGTGAGTTTTCCATAACTCCAGCTCAAGTGGGTCAGTGGGCTTAGGCGGGAGAGGTGTTTGTACAGTGTACAGCATCCTCTCAGCCCCAAGGACTATCCTCAGGTTCATTTCCCAATCAGCGAAGTTTGTGCCCTTAAAGACATTGTCACCCATGATGATGTCTCGGACATTTACCTTGCTTGCCATCTCAACTACGATAGTCCAACTATCTAGTTAACGATAAAATGGGTACAGTCAAACTGTTACAAGAAAAATAACAATGAATTAGTCCAACTAATTTTAATTAATTAAACGAAATAATTTTGAAAGACGCGTAAGGCTAAGTATCTGAATGAAATTGCAAATTCAATACTAGCCTCCCACTATTTTTATCAAGTCTCTAACCCTCTGTTGAGAACTCGGGAAATCCTATTTCCTAGTGGGCTAGGATCCCGTTAAATAACACACAACCTTGACTTTGGCCAACAAGCTGTATGCTATTTAACTAGGTAGATCTCAAAGATCAATTGGATCCAATCCAATTCCTAGATCCGGTTAGGTGGACATCCAAGTCCAAAACATATGTATTTTACTTATGCCAATGTATCTAATACATTTTCCTAACCATATCCTCCGAACCATCTAGGCCTTGGCTTTGGCACAACAAACCTAATGATTCCGGTTAAGCGGGACCCATTGACAAGGAAAGTTTCGTAATCAATGTCGTTGGACAAGAAGTGATCTTGACTTTGGCCAACAAATCACAACTTGGACAAGACACCGATGTGGAACAAAACTCTCATGATTCAAGTACATCCTCAATTGACAAAGGTCTTGACTTTGGCCAACAAACCAATGCCAATTTTGGATCTTGAACAAGAATCATTCAATGGAAGGATAATTGCTTAATATAAATTGAGGGATTTTTGCGTAATTGGCAACCAATTTATTATCTTTGTTAGGTCTCATCATCATACACCCTTAAGCATGCTTCTAAAACATCATAAAGTGCATAAAGTAAATTAATAGTGATATACGGATGGATATATAAAACAACTTGTTCCTAGAACAAATCACTCCCTTTCCACTCCCCGCTAGCAATATCTACTTCTACTTCTACCCAATTACATAATACAATAAGAGAAACCTCATTTACATTGAGGGGAATTAGGTGAGAAGAGAATACAAAGAGATAAAAGAGATAAGGCTGGACACGCAGGTCCAATTTATAAATTCTAAATTTACAATAATTTCTAAAATTACCCTTTCCCTTCTAATATCCATCCGCTATACACTATTCATTCATCACATACATGTATATTCATTCAAGACATGCTATACAACCAATTAAATCCAATTAATTAGTCTTTGTTTAAGTGATCACCCAATGTTCAATCAACGGTTTGATTTTGCGCGAGTCCAACTCGTTTGAGAATAAGTACATAAGGTACGAATTCACGAATTATATCGAACTACCCGTTAAATCCAATTTAAGTCGTATTCAATATTAATTCAATTTATTTAATTCCAAATTAAATGTTTACACTTTTAATGTGCTTTTATAGATTAGATTCTAAATCTTATCAAATTGGGTCTCCAAGCCCAACTAACATCCAATGTGTTTTAATTAAAGTCCGATGGGCTTTCAATTGATTTATCAAGGCTTGGGCTTTGGTCAATGTGGGTCAAACCCAATTACCAAGCCCAAATAAGGAATCACCCTTAAGTGCCATAAAATCAATTTCAAGCCCATAAGGCCCAATTAAACATAAAAGCCCATTAATTAAATTTTAATATTCCAAATTTTAAAATTCAATTAATTAAAGTGTAATTGCATGATTAATTCATTAAACCAAATATTTCAAAAACACAATTTAATTTATTAATCATCAATTGTTCAAAACACTTGTCTAACATTTATTTGAACAAAAATCAAGTCCTTTAACATGTCATGTTGTATTCGGCCAAGAGGGATTTTTGCGGTTCGATTTGTTTTTCAATCCAATTGAATCACTAATCTATATCCCGTATTGATTTTAAGTCATCTAATGAACTTGAAAGCAAAAAATCCAATTAAGTAAAAGGATCTCCATTTTCGGTCAATCAACAATTTTGGTTAAAAATTCATCCAATGCATTTTTCTCAAAATTGATCATGTAATACATCATATTACATACATTTAAGCATACTCAAATCATCTAATGAACTTGTGCATGCAAAATACCAAACCAGTAAAATGACCTACACATTCGGCCAAGGCATCAATTTTGGGGAAAAATTATCCAATGCATTTTTCTCAAAATTGATCATGTATAATATCATATTACAAACATTTAAGCATACTCAAATCATCCAATGAACTTGTGCATGCAAAAAATTCAACTTAGTGGAAGTACCTCACATTCGGCCAAAGCAACATTTTGGGGAAAAATCATCCAATGCATTTTTCTCAAAATTGATCATGTATTATATCATATATCATACATTAATCATGCTTAAGTCATCAAATAACTTGTGCATGAAAAATTCCAAACCAATGGAAGCACCTCCACATTCGGCCAAGACACCACTTTGGGGAAAAATCATCCAATGCATTTTTCTTAAAATTGATCATGTAATATATCATATAACATACATATAAGCATACTTTAGCATCCAATTTACAAGAACATGCTTCAATCAATTTTCCCCAAATTAACCCTAATGTATTTCATGCTTAAACATGGCTCCATGATACCATTGTTGGTTTCTATAATTAGTCCCAAAGAAATTAAGCCATAGAAATACAAATAACATACATGCAAAGCTAGAAACATGGCGGAATCATACTTACTAAGCTTTGTGACGAAAATGGTGAAGACAATCCTTGAGTCTTCAAGGTGGAAGTTTCGGCCAAGCAGAAGATGGAGAGAAGCTTCAAATCTTCAAGTGTTCCAAGCTCCAAGGTTGTTTCCCTATCACCTCTTTTGATCCTTGCTTGTGCTAGCAAAAATGGAGAATGAAAAAATTTTTCTGCCTTGGATGAAGCTCACGGCGTGAGCAAAGGAAGAAGAGGAGAGTGAGACTTTTCAATTTTTGTTTCTCTTTTGTTTCCAAAACCGTGAGTGACAAATGAAAAGCAAAATGAATGATATCAAATACCAAAAACAAAATGAATTTTTTAATTAAAAACCCTTCAAAAACCGTGAAAGGTTTTCCCTCCAAAGGAAAATTCATCATATGCCATCATTATCTCACATTGAGAATAGAGACAATGTATCATCCCTAAAGGTGACTAGATACATCCATCATCTATTCGTATCAAGTAATGAGATATCGCGATGTGATTTGCGGATTCCACCCGTTTCAAAATACGAATGTGTCCGCAAACACTTTCGGGCCCAAATTTCGCTAATTCCGAATTAACGAATTTCCGTCGCGACGAGAATTAAATAATTACGCCTAGCGGAATTATTATTCAGATCGCTAACGAATTAATTCTAAATTAATTCGTTTGCCCGAATTAAAATCCGATTTTAATTCCGCGTCGAAATCTAATTTCGTTTAATAATATATCGAATATATTATTTTATCGATTAATTCCAAATTAATCGATCTCTCTCTCTCTCCTAATAAGGCATTTTATCCAAGATAAAGTTTCTCCGTAATTAATCCAAGATTAATAAAGTTCGAATCAAACATCATAGGTGAATCTTCAGGAAGCGACCCAAGAGATCTCCGGATATGTTGGCAGTAAATACGGTCGTTGGATAATCCAAACACGTACGTACCTCGTACTACGTTTTTACCGATTTACAAGACAAGGTTGGCTTCTAGCAAAGCGCCATGCCTACCCAATTCTCCAGAAATATTCTTACTGGAATATTAGATCTTTATCAAGCGTAGTATACCGTAGTATCGCGTACATCGATCCAGTATCGGACGATCACATGTTAGGCCTGGGGCTGGAAATGTGTCTGCCCCGTACGAAACATATATCGGATATCAAACAACTAGTCTCTTTAAATCGGACAATCCTGACCTGGTCATATTGTCCCGACGGTTGCAACCTTTTATAGAGTACTAGTTCTGTATCCTGCGTGATCATCATCTCCATATGTCTGAAGTGATACTTCCATCTTGACATCACATCCAGTACACTACGATTCTCGATAAACCCAGAAGAGGCGTACACAGAACCGGTTAAAGCCCCGAACCACCACAACCAAAGTTTACCGATTGTCGCAAGTACTAGCGATGCAAGTCTCAGGTTAAGACCATATACACCTACCCTGATGCGGCCTCCCATAGACACGCAGACATACTACCAATGGGATTCCGCGGGGTCTGTCCAGAGCGAAGCTGTTTTCCGTACCATCGGTAAAACACAACCTCCTATCGCACTTGCATAAGTATCCAATACTTAAATATATGAGAACTATGCCGTTGTGCCATCACAACTCGCACAAGTGCAATACTAGTCTATTCCGCATTATCGATGTCCGATCTCGATAATACTCCGACTAGGGATATTTAATGATTAAACCTTTTATATTGATACTGTCTCATATCATCTCAATACGGAACTAATCATATGGACTTTTGCCATTAATATATATAAAGTAAATAATTTTACAAAACGGCAAAAGGCAATTTCATTATCACATAGTTAATTTTGTACAATAATACAATATCATTTACAAAATAGTGACGCTATGGGTCATAATGTCTAACATCATCATGGTGTGATTAGATCAACTTAGATATATAAATGGAAGAGAGGTCCTATGTTAGTTCCTGGACTGAGAATGTATGAACGTATCAGTCCCCTGAAGGATTAATCATTATATCCCTAGCCGGAGTATTATCGGACTGGACATCGATAATGCGGAAAAGGCTAGTATTGCACTTGTGTGCGTTGGAAGGGCACAAAGACATAGTTCTCATATATATAAGTATTGGATGCTTATGCAATGCGATAGGAGGTCGTGTTTCACCGATGGTACGGGAAACGCTTCGATCTGGATAGACCCCTCGGAATCCCATGGTATTATACTAATGTGTCTAGGGAGCCGAAATCAAGGTAGTTGTGTATAGTCTTAACCTGAGACTTACATCGCTAATGCTTACGACAATCGATATCTTTAGTTGAGGTCGTCTAGGACTCTAACCGGTTCTGTGTACGCCAATGCCGGGTATATGAGAATCGTAGTGTATTGGATGTGATGTCAAGACGGAAGTATCACTCCAGTCATAGTGGAGATGATGTCACGCAGGATACGGTATTATTGCTCTTAAGTGCTGCGCGGCCATCGGGATATTATGACAAGGTCATGTATATCCGATTATAGAGACTAGTTACCAGACATCCGACATGTGCTTCGTACGGGGCAGACACTTATCCAGCCCCAGCCCTAGCACGTGACTATCCGATACTGGGCCGATATACACAATACAATCGTATACTACGCTTGATACAGATCTTAATATTCTTAGATGGATATGTCCAGAGAATTGGGTAGACTTGGTGCTTTGCTAGGAGTCGACCTTGTCTCGTAAATCGGTAGAACGTAGTACTTGGTACGTACGTGATTCGGATATTCCGACGACCGTATTTACTGCCAACTTATCCGGAGATCTCATGGGTCGCTTCCCGATAATCCACCGATGACGCACAACTCGCACTCTTGAATAATCTGGGATTATATAGAAGAGAGAGAAAATTAATCTAGGATTAATTACAGAGATATTTTATCTAGGATAAAATATCGTCTAGAGAGAGATAACGATTAATTTGGAATTAATCGATTAAATTAATATATTCGGTATATTAAACGAAATTAGATTTCGACGCGGAATTAAAATTAGATTTTAATTCGGGCGAACGAATTAATTTAGAATTAATTCGTTAGCGACGTGAATAGTGAATTCGCTAGGAGTAATCATCTAATTACGACGCGACGGAAAAATCGTTAATTTGGAATTAGCGAACCTGAGCCCGAGTGTGATTGCGAGCGCATTCGTATTTCGAATTCGAGTGCGGCGTCGCAAGTCGCATCAAGCGTCAAATCATTCGTCACATCAAGCGTCAAATCAAATGTCACTTTGAGAGATGTGATTGATTGATGTGATTGATTGATTGATTGAAAAGACAACTTGTGACACTTTGAGTGATTGTAAGTTGTTGGAATAGTTATAGTTGTTGGAAAGTTAATATCATTGACTTTTTGAAGCCAAAATTGTGTAAATCCTTTAATATATTTTGGAAATATATAAGTAATGATTTTTTACACTTTCAACTTAAACTTACACACTTTTCTTCTCTCTCATTTTTGCTCTCTTCTCTCACGCCCATTTGCTTAGAAGCTCACTGGTTTGGAGCCATAATGGCGTGAACTAGGGAAGCAAGAGTTGCGTTTTTCATGGTGATAACTGCAAGTGCTAGCACACTACGAGTCTTGCGAAGGTGGTAGGGAGGTTCGACCACGAGCCGGGATCCGTCGGACGAGGCTTGGAGCTCCGTTTTCTCAGCTCAATCTGAAATTCGTGGACAGTGGACTGCTGCAGTTCATGCGCCAAAACAGTGAGTTTTTGGGCTTCAATCGTCTTCAAATCGACTCAACCGATCGATGTGAGTATTCTGGTACCTCCGTTGATGTTCATTCACGCATTTTTCATTGCTTGTATGATCTTGGGACCTAGATTTAAACCAACAGTTCCCCCATACGCCTAACTAGAGCCAGTAGTGAAAATTCATGACTTTGGGGCGTTACGTACCGCCGTCCCTCAAAGCATGCCACTACTGTCCCTGAAACTGGTGGTCTTGGGGAGTTACGTATCACCGTCCCCCAAGCCATAAAACTAGAACTGGGGGTGCGGATCTATGCCACTCTCCAAGCTCTGAAACTAGGATCTAGGGGCATCTGTCATCCCTAGTCCTGAACTAGGATCTAGGGGCATTACGTATCACCCCCCCGTCCCTCCCCCAGTCCTTACATTGCACATATTCTCTGTCCGTCAATTTCATAATTGAATGAAGCTACATACTGAGGTGAGTTTTTCCCCCATTCCTCGAAAAAAATATAAAACTCATGTTTCGAAAACATTTCTTTTCTAAAATATTTTCCAAAGTATGCTCAATAAAATGTAACTGATAAAGAAATTAGCTAACGCCCTAAAAGCGAGAATAGTAAGTTTGATATGAAAATCAAATAAAATAGAAAGTGTCCAATCACTGTTCGAAATCTAGCTGGCATTATTCACTTGCTGAGAAAACTCTGGTTCCTGTGATGATCTATTAACGATAGTTTTGATTAGAAAATGAACTAAGGGTAAATAGATCGAAATTAAGCTAAGTTTTCCCATACAGATAAAGGCTATCACTCTGAGGCATATCGTACGTATATTATGATGTAATTTATACATATAGGTTGATACGAGACTATTAGGGTAGCCTCTAATGCGTTTGGATGAAACTGGAATGGCTTGTAACTGATTTGGGTAATTATTAGTTCACGCGTCGCGACGCATGGCAGTACGTGTCGTGACACAGATCGTCCAGAGAGGTGCCCAAATTTTTGTCGTATGCATCGCGACTCATGAGCCTATCGCGTCGTGACGCGTAATGAACTAGAAGCATTCCTGGGAAAATTCCCTCATACATAATTTGTTCAAAACTTCCCCCAAACAATCACACAAGCAAATATCATTCATAAACATTCTATAACATTATCAATATCATTCTCACATCAACTCAAGTAAATATTAAAACCTTTATTTAATTTATACCCAAATTTAGCTAATTGGGAAGTTCACACAATCACCATTCTTCTTAGCATAACAATCACTCAATCATCATCATTTTCAAATTCTCAACATGTTATACTTATTAAATCATTAAAATTCAAAGTATCTCAATTTGGGTCAAGTTTCCTTACCTTTCTTTATGCTTGATTTTGTCCATCCTCCAAGTCTTCCATGGTTAACAATGATCTTCCTTGCTTCATCCTCTCTCTTTTCTCTGTTTTTTTTCTCTCTTCTTCTCTTCTCCGTCTTCTTCTCTTCTTCCCTTCTTCTTCTTCTCTTATTCTTCTCTCTCTTCTTCTACGTTTTTTTTTTTCTTCTTCATTCTTTCCTAATTTTAGGAAACCTTGAATAATGCTCCTTATTTATACATGGGGTTGTTTGATATTTGGAAGGATGCAGAAAAATGTGGAAATTTGGAGAATATAGGAGACTTTTCTAGATAAGTCTGTGGTACTATTCATCTAGATTTTTTACTTGCATTTTCGGCTTACCTTTGTTTCGAATTAAGAAAAATGTTCAACATGAAAGTTTTAGAACTCGATCTCATCTTTCCGACAATATAAAATTCCTAAAGATTGGAGTTTGAATGAGAAAGTTATGGCCCAAATACTATGAACCATCCGGAGTAGTACATTGTAACATCTAATATCGGATTTTCAAAGAATCTACCGATAGTCATCTCATGAGAGCATAAGTTTCCAAAAATTGTTTACATTTCGTCACACTCGTCTCATAATGAAACAGTAGTTAAAATCCCCGGTCGTTACAAGCCCCAAAACACCCCTTAATGTTCCCTAAATTCCTGTATTAAAACAAAAACAAAATGAGCCCCGAAACCTTAAAACTATGTGCGGCAATGAGCAAAAACAATGTTCACTGCCGTGGGTCAAGAGAAAACAGGATGATGATGGATTTTGGTTCGACGCCAAAAAGACTTATGTACTATGTCTCATCACCAACAGAAAATAGAGTAGACTACACTCACAAAACAAATCCCTAAATTGTTTAGAGATTAAAAGTCACACAAGTTTTTGTCTTAGTTTATCTTTTGTTCTTGTTTTTCTTCTCTCAACACTTGAGAGAATTCTTAGAACAAGAATAGGGTGGTTAGGGTTGCAAATGAGATAACTTAGGCAAGAAAGAAAAAAATAAATTCTTTTTATACTTACGGTTTTATTTCTAAAATAAAACACAACTCTTCCTCTCCCCACCAAGAAAGTTTCGGCCATTAAATTTTTTTTAAA
>SKCR01043943.1:0-34287 GCA_019454045.1 Zanthoxylum bungeanum
GAATATCTCTAGGATTTCTTTACTTGTTCAAATTTGGGGCTTTTTGGATTTGATGGATGGATTGGAAGTATAATGCATGTGTGATAAAGATTGAACTAGATTAAAGTAATTTAGATTCAATTTGTTTTGGAAGTATAATGCATGTGTGAATAAAGATTGAACTAGATTAAAGTAATTTAGGTTCAATTTATTGTTGGACAACCCTGTTTCCATTCTACAGTGTGATAACCACTCTTATTATGTCTAGAATTGTTCTAGAGTTCTTCATGTGTGGTGGCTTTGAATGGGTGTTTGATTAATTAGATTAATATTTAAAAAAAAATTGATTTTAAAGCATGGATTTTTGGCAATTTCGGTCACTGTTTAAAACCTGGAAATGATTCTGATTTTGTGATGAAATTGATCTCTTATGAATATTCTGGATGTGTTTTTGGAGTTGGAATAATTGTCGGAAAGTGTTTCCGAGTTGAAATACGCGAAAACGGCCAAAAACGACGTTAGCAGGTGGATTTTGAGCCAACCGGGTGACAGCTGTCCAAACAGTGAATCTATCACTGTTCGGGTAGTCCATGAACTGCCCTTACACTATTGGGGCTGACTTGGGCAGTCCCCACAAATGTCGGGTGATCGGTTCAATCAAAACATATTTTGCGTCATTTTACGGAAAAATATTTTCGTAAAAGTTTCGAGAAGTTTCAACATTATTTATATTAGTATTTGATATTGAATAAATAGGTCTAGGTGAAATATGAATAAATTATTCATATTAGATATTGAATAAATTATTCGGTATTTTGAAAAAGTTTTAAAATATGATTCCGCCTGAACCCGCGCTTCCGTTGTGCCCATCACCCAAAACTCTAACAAAAATGATATCAGAGCGGGTTTGATGCTTCATCCATTACATTATTCATGCTTGATATTTGATATTTAATCAAATTTTAATGTTCGCACTTGGTTGGAATCTATATATGTTTCTTTACTTTTCGGTTCTACATTAACAGAAAATGTAACTGAAATTTAATAGTGAAATTATGTTATATTTTCTAAGGTAGAATTGAAATGTTTAGAAAACGATTTAGATTAAAATTCTGTATTTGATGTAGATTATAACTTTCTGAGGAAAATCCTCGATTAGAAATAAGGCTGTTAAAGTGACGTGTATTGGATACATGTTTCTTGGTCCGTCTTGTCAATACGGTTTATGGGTATCTTTTTATAACTGCATCCGAGATCGTGCCAAAGCTGTGATGGTGTAGGTTATAGGATTATTATCCATACCGGTTGTATATTAATATTGGATAAATTCAAGTGAAAGTGGAAACCCTGAACGTGCCAAAGCTGTCAGGACTACACCAGTAGCTTGAGTTTTTGATTGAAAAGTGAAGCCTTGATACGCCTCCATGTGAATGTGCCAAAGCTGTCACAGCGAGAAACTGTCAGGACCAAAACCAGGAGTCACTGGTGAGTGATTAACAAAGAGTTGTCAACCTAATGAATATACGTAGGCGAGATCGTGCCAAAGCTGTGAGTCGAAATATATTCATGGGATCATACTCTCACTATGGAATTTGATTTAATTATTGAATTCCCGTTGTCCGTTGGGGATTATGGTATTACGTAAAATAGTGGGAAACACTGCTGGGTTTAAAAACCATAACTAAAGCAGTGTGTAATTTTTATGGAATTTACTACTTTTGTTTTCCTTTATTATATATTGTTTATAGATTTATGCTTATAATCCACTGCATTTATATTTCTTGAATATATATATATATATATATATATATATATATATTCTAACTTTACTTTTGGTTGAGTAGTTATAGAATAGGTTCTAAAAAGACATTGGACTTAGATATTGTTAGATTAGTTAAAACCATCAGAAATTATTGTTCCCAATTTCTTATAAATCAAGATGGTTTGTGACTTAGTTACTAAGTCACGATTAGGTAATCTAAATAGGATATATGCTTTAGGATATAATTATCTAGAAAGGACAATTTCTTTTGCAGTAAGAATTGACTTCAATTGTTCATGTCTCGAGATTCTTGACTGGCATTAAGAAAACCTCTTTAGTATTTGTTCATCTTTTAATGACGTTTCTTAGCTTTTAGTGACTTTTAGAAGTCACGTGTATGATACAGTTTGCTAATCAATCATTTACAATTGTTGTGAATAATTGAACGCAAATTATAAAGCTAAAGAAAAGAGATGTGTGTAGTTGTGTATAGAGAATATCGATTCTCACAATACGACAACTATAGGTATTGGATACCAGATCTCTCATCTAGTTATTTAAAATAATGTATAATAACCGTTTTGATATTTGATATCAAAATTTGTGACTATTGGATAGTTACTTATTCTGTATAAACAGTTGTTACATATTTTAAGACAACTAGTAGTGTCATTGATGAAAGATAAACATTAAGAAAAATATTCGGTAAAATAAATAACTTGGAACTGTGCTTTATGATTTTTTATCACATAAGCATTAGATGTTTGTTCCTTATGGTAAATGATGGTTTGATACGAGTTCATACCACATATCCTATCCATTTAATGAATATTGTATTTAGGATGTGATTAAATCTCATTTAACCGATGATTGTCATTGGACTACCGATTTATTAAACTAATATATTAGATGTGTGTAGTTTAATGAGTTGGAAATTGCCTTGTATAGTTTTCTTTGCTTCGTAACACAGTTAATGAATTGTCATGACTTAGTTACGTGTTTCTAATAGAGAAAATGTTGAACGTCTTGAATTGTTCAAGAACTGTCAATGTGTTTCTAATGAAACTTGGATAGAATATTGTGAATAGTTCAAAGATATTCTATCTGTAATATTGAAAACTGTATCTTTAGAAATTCATTGCACATCTTTGAATTGTTCGAAGATGTTTGATATAATCAAATGCATGAATTTACGACAATTAGTTCTAAAATTATTTAAAGAATGTGATTCTTACTCAATGATTAAACTTCCACGATTCCATTTTGATGGAATTGGTCAGTGGGAGTAATCGAATCTTATATAATTTGATTCGTTGATATTGAGTGTTACCGAATTAGTTTTCAATGCTCTCAGGTTATGCTCTAGTAATACCGATTCGTCTCTTTAATTAAGGTTCAATTCATTTCTATAGTTACATATATGATATGTATAGGTAGAAAATTCGAATCTTGGAAAGTTTGAGATTTGAGACTTTCTTTTGTATAATGGTTATATAATTGAAAGTACTTGTGCCTATGAGGTACAAGTATGGTTTATCATTTATTCTATTTTATAGAATATTGTATTCTATTTGATAGAATATCTTTTCTATGATCCCAAGTAATAAAATTATTTTTATTACTTGGTGTGTAACATCAAGTGTTAACGATTATAGAAAAGACTTGACTTATTGAAGTTAAATGTGAGAATGATAAACTATAATGGAACTACATAATTATTAAGATGAAAAGACCCTTAGACAACTTCCGTATAAGTTCAGTAGGATGTCAGAATCATTTACAAAGTATTTGATACTTAATGATTCTGTTGTTTTCTTATCGAAGAAAATTATCCTATAAATTATAGTGGGAGCGATATTTGATATCGATTTCGGAACTTAACATTGAACCATAGATCTAAGATTGTTCATAGCTTACTACGATCAAGTTTTGAACTTGATTAAGCTTTCGTTATGAATAGTTCATAAAGTGTGTAAATTGTTTGCGCATTAAAAGCAAATTAAGCTTGATAAAGGTTTGACCTTTATAGTATGACAGTGAGAAAGGTTATGCTCAGTGATCTATTGTAGATTCTGAAAAAACTTATCCCTAGTCGCACTGATTGAACAATTAAAAGTCTGTTGGTTAATGTTGATTTTAAACTATGTATTTTGGCTAAAGAATGCAAAGTGGCGTTCTTGAGTGATTTCTTTGAATGATAAATCCGTTGAGTTTTCTTTGTTTGAAGAGTTCATTCTAGAATGGCCATAGAGTTTGTATTCTGCTAAGATCACAGTTTGATATATTGGCTTATGGAGCCTATTGTAGACTCAGATAAGTTTTCCAGAAATTCATGTTCTCTGATTTTGATATCAGTAAGATTATCTGGTTTTATCGAAGTATATAGAATACATTTTTTATCGGTAGGGTCAGTAGAAACATACAAATTTCTTTCTAGTATTACATATCCTAAGTCTTATTTTCTCCGTGGAAGTAGTGGGAGTAGTCTCTGACAAATTTGATATATAAAGTGTTATATAAGATATAAAGCTGAGAGACTTATGAGATACTCCTATTTGTCGCATATTAGATATGATCTAATAAAGGACACAATATGACTATCTGTATGATAGTTAGTATAACCGTTTGACAGTTAACGTGTCTTTTATGTATATAGTATTCATCTTTTGTAAAAGATGATTCCTTTGTCGAAAGAGAGATTGATTAGAATGTCTAGTCAGTCTTATGCATCATAGGATGATGGCGTAATGAATACTATATTATGTGAGATTAAAAATATCAATTTAATCATAATTGTTACGAGTTATTTTGATATGCTATAGACCATATGATGGGTCTTGAAACATGTTCTTTGTGATATTTGAGATATTGAGAACGAGTTTCTTATTCATAGAGAATTTAGTCTGCAAACATAAGTTCAGATTAGTTTTGATCCTAATTATGACATTAGATCGTTTATATCATATAAAGTCAGAAACGATACAGTGGGAGTGTCACCGTTGATTCTACTGAACTAGTGGAATCATTTGCAACTTACGAAGTATTGACTTAAGAAGTTGCATAGTGACCTTATAGATTAGAAGTTTTCATATTAGTGTAGTGCTTGCGGTTGTCTTATAGTATTTGGATTTGATCTCTAAATACACAGACAACTAAGTATCTATACCACAATACTGATATAGTGTCTGAGTCATATTGATGTGGAATTTGGATTCTACAAAATATAAATGATGCTATTTAAGGAAAACAATTGGGTTTATTTAACAGACTCGATTTTTAAAAGCAGGCTTACTTATTGTTGCCTACCTCTTGAGTGCTGGTGAGCTCTTGAGGACCATGAGTATGCAATACACATTAAGATGTGTATAAGACACCATGGATTGGCATTAGAGCAAGTGGGAGAAAATGTTAGGGTTGGTGCTCGGAGTGCCAATCCGGATCGTATTTATGTCTGATTCATAAATACCAGCAATTCCATTTTCCATAATATTACTTAATAATTGGTAGCACCCTTGTCTTTTATACGCTTATTCGATCTAATTGCGATTAGAAATTTGATTACGATTAGATCGAAATTGAATTTGGTTCAGTGATACGTGTATATTAGACAAAGACCCTAGTATTTACAGTATAGTGCACAGTTACAACTTAGTTTGTAATTTACATCGGAAGCGCACTATTAGTTGTATATCCTTAAATAAAGTTCATGGTCAAGAATTACTAACACGGGTCGGTTAGTAAAATCCACCGAGACCAGTACATGTTGTATATCGTGTCTTGGTCCGATGGTTTATCCCAGTGAACCATGAGTCTCGGGAGACTCAAATAGACATGTAGGTATTTATTTTATAAGACACTGAATGACTCACTGAAGATTTCCTAATAGATGGTACATCAACGTCAATAGGAATCTTCAAGAGTTGAGCGAGCATAGTGGTCCTTCGACTTGAGATACCACAGTGGGATATATGAGTTATCCTCCACACTTTGATGGCAGTCACGTCAACGATCTATTCATGATCAGACCTCCGCCTATTCGTTGGGTGTGGACCGATGCTTATGATATCTAGTGTGTATCAAGAAAGGATCCGTCAGTCCTGTGTACATGGCATAGGCATCCTCACGTGTTTACAATCTAGTAAATCCATGGCCATGGTATAACTTCAGAAACTAGTTCCGAGTGTTATTTAGAGATCTTAAATTGAAAGTCGACTATATTATACCTAACAGATTTGATGTTTTCATCTATATCTAATGTACAATACGGATATCCTGTGACGGATGGATTATATGTATGCTATGACCTCAACTTGCATAGTTTAGTGAGATTATCCGTGGTCGTCATAATCCATGAGTGTGTGGATTATGGACACGAAATTGGATTTCCTGATGGATAAACCTAAACTTAGAGAGTCCCACAATATGAAGTGTACTCGTTGAGCACTTGGGCAACTCGATGTGAATAGTACAAATTATTCATAATACTTCACCAGATTAAATGAGTTAATTCGATGCATAATACACATGCATTGGGGAATTTTGTCTGATCGTAATTATTATGTATTTGTATTCGATACATAATACGATTATATACACATTAATTAATCATCAAATGAAATTTTGACACATACCATAAATATATGTATTTGTTATTTAATGTAAATAAAAATACATATATGACTGTGTGGACGCTAGTTTTCACCCGAGGTCTACAATTGAGAATTCGAAGGAAGGGCACTAGCGATCCTGCAAAACAAAGAGGTAGGGTGAGCGGGAGTACTACCTACCGGTGTGGTGGGTGCCGGGGGCACTTCGATGCTCAAGTCAGTAAGTGTACAAATGAAGTAGTATATGGGAGGTCGATTTTAGATGCTACCTTCAACTCCGTAGGATGCCATGAGGGCGGTAGGTAGGAGAAGTGGTGAGATTGAGGAGAGAGTAGTATTGGGCTATGAGTCTCCGAGCCCCATTCTCCTTGTAGACTTCATTTCCTTTTATAAGCTATTTGAGGTGAGACTCATGAACACGTTTAATTGACATACGTTTTGTGTGTTGGTAACGGTCGCATTATAAAGGAGAATTATAGGCAGTCATGAAGATTGAAAACAGTTGGGTCATGAATGGTGTTTATGTATCTGAGTGTTACATGGGTTATCGTACGGTGGGTCCTTAGATCTGTACTGGTATGGGCCTGTAAATCTTTGGGCCGATATACACTAAATCTGGGCTTCCTAAGAGAGTGAATCTGTGATAGCAACTTGGGCCTGAAGTAAAAGGTCAAAATTGCCCTTGGGCTAAATTTGGCACGTACATTTGTCCCCTACTCTCTAAGTCAAGGAGTCCTTGGCTTGGAGAGTACTTGATGCATGTATCGCTTGGGAAGAGGCCATAGTATGTAGGTGTACTCGAGCGTTGATGCTACCTACTGATTGAACCAAACAAATGTCAAGTTATGAGTTGACTCTACAAGAGCCATGGGGATGTCCCTAGTCGATTGTTCTAGATGGAGGTCAGGACATAAGTTACACGACATGTGTAATCCATGTCTACTCCTTGACTCGACGTGAGTCCATTGGGGATGTCCCCGATCGACTAAACCAGATGAAGGTTCATGATATAAATCATAAGACATGTGTAGTCCAAGTCTACAATTTTGACTCGACATGAGTCCATGGGGATGTCCCCGGTCGTCTGGACTTGATGAGACCAGGAAGTTACAAGTCATAAGACATGTGTAATCCATGTCTACAACTTGACTCGATATGAGTCCGTGTGGGATGTCCCCGGTCATCTGGACTTGCTGAGGCCAGGAAGATATAAGTCATACGACATGTGTAATCCATGTCTACAACTTGACTAGACATGAGTCCGTGGGGGATGTCCCCAGTCGACTAAACCAAATGAAGGTTAGAAGTCATTCAACATGTGTAATCCATGTCTACAACTTGACTCGACATGAGTCTGTGAGGGATGTCCCCGGTTGACTGAACCAGATGAAGGTTCAGGATATAAGTCATACGACATGTGTAGTCCATGTCTACAACTTGACTCTACATGAGTCCATGGGGGATGTCCCCGGTTGACTGAACCAGATGAAGGTTCAGGATATAAGTCATACGACATGTGTAGTCCATGTCTACAACTTGACTCTACATGAGTCCATGGGGGAAATCCCCGGTCGACTGAACCAGATGAAGGTTAGGATAATCCCCATACTACGGGTCAAATGACCAGGGGAGTCTTCAATGTCATTTTTGACCGAATGGAGGTCCAGGTATTGAGTTGGACGATGTTTCCTGTGAATTTCAAAACCACGAACATGGTATTTAAATGGGAAGAAAATTTTTATACCTGTCATCTGGAGAGCATGTAGGCTTGGAAAGATGATCTTACTGATCTTTGAGGAACATCATTCCCCTAAGTTATCAGAGCTCTTCCTCCCAGATTGTCCCCAATCTATTGGTCTCCATTTCACCAGGCCTGATAAAGGTATATCTTTGTCCTCATTCTACTCGACTTGATGTAAGTACATAGGTATATTGGAATCTACAATCGATTGGGTCTAATGAAGTCTGGGAGACTCCGGTCGAATGAACACGCTACACCTAAGAAGAATTTACCCCTGCTCCAGATGACAACTCGCTACTTGCAAATTCTCAGTCTATCGCATAGCTTGTGAGGTCCTTCCAGTTAAGCATATGAAGGGTAACAGAGCATCCACTAGGCCAACAACTCCCTCTCCCTAGACCAAGTGAGCTACTCTTACGCAAGCGACAAGTATAATTGTGGGCCCTCCAGGCCCATCCCTCACGTGGACCATATCCTGTTAAAAGCTTGTGGGTTGTCTCATTTGGGTGTCTTAATGGAGGCATGCGCGTTGGCTGGCAGCAGGAGCACCTTGGCTGGATGCCCATCGAATTCATTCTTGGAGGCATTTTCCCTAATGTATGTGGTTCGTCTCATTCTATGGTTTCGGGATCACACCTTCTGAGCAGTCGACAGTACATAAGCAGGAACCCATTTGTGAGAGCCAGCTCTAAGGCCCAAATGACCCATGACTTTGAAGTTAATAATGTCGACTAAGTGGATGAAACCAATTATCTCATGAACAAAAGACATATAGGCGTCAAAAGTACCTAAAACTATAACACCTACATAAATTAAAATAATATTGGAGTTTTTGAGTACATGTACGGTCTACTAGGGGAGGAATCACTAATCATGCTTTCGATAGTCAGTTTAGTCACGATTGGCCCTGGAGACTGGAACCCCAAGGAATAGTAAACAAGCTCAAGAGAGAGGTCATACAAGAATGTCCAAATCAAAGAAAATAAAGGTAAAACAATCCAAGTCCAAACCGAGTATAGATAGGTACATCTAGGGATTTACTCCAAATTTTAAGAGTAGTCCAAAGCCCACACAGGGCCCAAACGACAGGTCAAGGCTTAGCCCATGCTCTGAAATAAAAGTCACCAGCCTAGTCATGCCGAGAAGGAGCAGCCAGTGAACGCAGCGTCCGAAAATTATAGGCACCATGCCGAGATAAAAGATTAACCACACAACCTAGTTGATTAACAACGAAACCCAGGCACCAAAATAGAAACCATTACATTTCAAACCGAAAACCAATTGGGCCCAAGTAAGACGCGAGCCCACCTATCACAAAACTAGGTTTAATCGTCCCTCATCGGTAATTTAAGGGGGGAGTAGCAAGTATCAAAAGGGAAACCAATTTCCACATCTCTTATTGGGGCCAATTGACAAGCCAGGGGATCAAAGCACCCAAAAAACTTCCCACATCGATTGTTGCAAAGGAGGGTTAGCAAAGCAAATGAATATGTCGTGTCCCACATCACCTAGGAAACGCAACAACAAAAAACAGATACTCTGGGACATATTCAAACTGAGGATGAAAGAACAACCCTTAATCCAGAAACAGCACATGAGTTAGGGAGAATCAAAATAGAAAACTAGGGATTTGGTGCAGTATCCCCCTAACAAAATATACGGTTGTATCCTTGCGCCTATAATACATGTGAAGGCCGCTTGAGTTTGTGAATCCGAGCCAAATCTCCTCTTCGACAGTAATAAGCAAATCTCCCATCTGTAAATTTGGTGCTCCTTTGAATTCAAAGCCAGAAAGCTTGACCAGCCTCGCTCCTGATGCTGTTGGAGAAGATGGAGCTTGCTATGCATGATGCAAACATCCGATGGGCAGATTAGATTCAAGAATTTCCAATTCAGTTAATGGTGGTTACTAACAAGTTTGTCAAGATATATGATCTCTCTCGGGACAATATTAGTTCTCTCCACTACTTCACATTGCCAGATGATATGATTGTGGATGCAACACTTGTTGTAGCCCTACTAAAGTGTTTGGCATTAATCCTAATTCCAGATAGCTAATGAGAAATGCACTGGCCATCATCCTCACAGGCGCCACAGTCACGTGAGAAACACATGCTCATGGCGCGCTCGCTGGTGAGGAGAATGAGGCCGAGGCGACAAACTATGAACTCGTCTTTGAGGACGGAGGAGTTGACCTTGAGAACTTGTTGATACTCAATCCATCTTCGATCTCTCTTGCTTTTTCACTGATTGGCGACACCGAGAGTTTTTTTTTAAAAAAAAAATTGTGTGTGTAGTTTCCCAGGCGATGTGGGAATTTAGTGGCCTTGAAGGTTGTTTCATTTCGAACTTCTTCATGCGGCTTGCGAGTGGGCCAATCTTCCTTCTTTGGGCTACTCCAGAGGCTTGGGTGTCGGCTTCATTTTACGTGTTCATGTGCATGGTGAATAAGTCATTAACGGAAGATGTCCCACGCAGTGTGGTGCTAAATCTTCGTTTTGTCGTGTCGAATAGCACCGCTAATGGCTGAGATCACCAATATGGTTAGCAATAAAGGGAAGAATTCACATACCTGTAGTATAAGGTTCTGTTGAATGAACTATAAGTCGATCCCTCAATATGGCATGATACTACACATATGCGCAGGTTCTATTATCTGTGGACTTATCGAGTTGAAAGTCATCTTCGCCTAACACCAAGCTTTTTGTATGTGTCGTCTGGAGCAAAGTCATCTGGATCATTCGCTTCTTATCTAGAGTTAGGATAAGCCCTTGTCGCGTGGGGAATATGAGAGTTTAGGATCTTTGAGAAGACTCTCCTCTATCATCAAATTCGATGGCTCCCCTTCGGCTTCCATTGCGTTAATGCCCAATTTCTAGGGTTAGGGTTTTGTTCGGTTTAAGGAATTGCTTGTTAGTTGTTTCAATTCTTCCCGGTGATGAGATGGCAATGGCAGTGAGTTAGCCTGCTTACAACAGATGCTTCAATCTTCAATATTGAGGGCCCAACCAAAAAAATGATCCAAGAGAACCCACTGAAGCAAAGAACGAAAACACTTAGTTCCAAGAGAATTGCAAGCTGTCCAATATTCAAGATAGCCTCCATCCAGCTTCAAATGTTTGATTAAGAAAAATTTCACTCGACACAAAAAGGGGCCAAAATAACATTGACCACACGACCATTTCAGAGGGACCAAATAAGGAAGTAGAGTGAAAATCAAATCCCATCACTCTATACAAATTGTTGCCCACTCTTCCAGCCTAATCTCCCCCACACATAACGAACCCTTGAGCCCTGCATGTCATCTGTTACAAACTCATGATATCCAAGACTACTTCTCGGTTTAGCTTCACATCCCCAACACCAGGTTATGCGTAAGTAACAAGAAGCAACAGGCAGAATAAGTAGCCGAGCCTGGCATGCAGACGTTGGAGACAACAGTAAACCTAAATTAACAAAATACTCAGGCACACGACATTAATTTTGCACCACATCACACAGCCATGTACTGTGAGTCTACTGCTTTCACGAGATCAATACTTGACCCTGGAATGGAAAATGGTAGCATCCACAACAATTAATCAGTCGCAGATTTGGCTGTTTCTCCTTTATTTTATTTTTTTAGCTTGGACGCCCCCTATTTCAGCTGGATTATTATCGCGTGGGCTTATTGTCGCATGAGTAATGGGTTTGATGATGGGCATTATCATGGAATGGGTTTATGGGGTGGTCTGTATGCTGAGATGACATGGGTGTTCATGATGGGCTGTCATCGAATGATCTGCGCATGGTCATGGACAACACATGGTGGGGAGCTCTCTTCGAGTGGAGTATCATCTTTAAAATGAGTTTACTTCCACACAGTGTCAAGTTGGGCACTTTCCTCATAATGAATCTTCTCAGGTGTTAATTGGAGCATCCTCATTCAACCGAGTTTTCATCCTTACAATGTCGGGTGTGATAATATCCACATGACGTGTCTTCATTTGAAGCCTATTCCTTTAGCCGAGACTACATCCTTGTAGTGTCGAATGGGATGCCAACTTGTTGTATCTCTATCTAGAACGTCCTTCTTAAGCCAAGACTACTTCTTTGTAGTATCGAGTGGTGCTTCTGCCTCTAGCTAGTAGTTCTTCCATCTCATGTCGAATGAGATCTTGAGCAAGTGACAAGCCTCATATATGGAGTGTTGAGTGGAATCTTTGGTAATGTTGACTGGGATAATCTCCTTATGCCAAGTACACCATTTCATCATAGGGGAATCCTCCTACGTAATCTGAAGGGAATGACATTCTATTGGTACCATCTAGGATAGATGTGAATAATTCTTGGTTGATTGGGTATGCCGGGGATTATGAGGGTATCCCCATGTCGACTGGAGGAAGTGTGTAGAATAATTCAAATGATGGTCCACATTTGGGGTTTGCTCTTGCTGTCGTCGCCATATGAGTAGAGGTGTTAGGAATGGTCATAAATGGAGAGGTCTTTGCACGCTATGAATCGCTAAGGGCCCCACGGTGGGCGCCAAATTGTGGACGCTAGTTTTTGCCCGAGGTCCACAATTGAGAATTCGAAGGAAGGGCACTAGCGATCCTGCAAAACAAAGATGTAGGGTGAGCGGGAGTACTGCCCACCGGTGTGGTGGGTGCCGGGGGCACTCCGACGCTCAAGTCAGTAAGTGTACAAATGGAGTAGTAGATGGGAGGTCGAGGTTAGATGCTACCTTGAACTCGGTAGGATGCCGTGAGGGCGGTAGGTAGGAGGAGTGGTGAGATTGAGGAGAGAGTAGTATTGGGCTATGAGTCTCCGAGCCCCCTTCTCCTTGTAGACTTCAGTTCCTTTTATAAGTTATTTGAGGTGAGACTCATGAATACGTTTAATTGACATACGTTTTGTGTGTTGGTAACGGTCGCATTATAAAGGAGAATTATAGGCAGTCATGAAGATTGAAAACGGTTGGGTCATGAATGGTGTTTATGTATCTGAATGTTACATGGGTTATCGTACGGTGGGTCCTTAGATCTATACTGGTATGGGCCTGCGAATCTTTGGGCCGATATATACTAAATCTGGGCTTCCTAAGAGAGTGAATCTGTGATAGCAACTTGGGCCTGAAGTAAAAGGTCGAAATTGCCATTGAGCTAAATTTGGCCCGTACAGATTGTTATTTAATTATTTAGTTATTTAATTGTTAAATAACTAAATAATTAAAAATCAAATATCTTATCTATTTGTCATAATTAGTATGATAAATGGTGATATATAATTGGAACACTTGGCATGAATCATATTAGACTTTATGTGTACAATTTTGATTGGATATCATAAAGGTTAATTGATTTAATTTGATTAAAAATTTGAAATGAAAAAATTTCCCCACTTTCCCCTAGTGTCGATCATCACCCAAATAAAAGGAAAAATTGTTTTCTCATTTATTTGTCTTCCACCATGGCCGACTTTCACCTAGAGAGAAAAACCCAAATTTTGTTTGATGAAACAAGAAGAAAAAGTGAAGAAAAACAAGAAAAGCTTAAGGATTTTTGGAGATTATAGGTAATCTATGTCATTCTTGACCTTAGAAAATTATTTTACATGTTCTTGTGTTCATAGAATATTTTTAGGGTTTCTTTACTTGTTCAAATTTGGGGCTTTTTGGATTTGGTGGATGAATTGGAAGTATAATGCTTGTGTGAATAAAGACTGAACTATATTAAAGTAATTTAGGTTCAATTTGTTGTTGGAAAATCTTGTTGCCATTCTAGAGTGTGATAACCACTCTTATTATGCCTAGAATTGTTCTAGAGTTCTTCATGTGTGGTGGCTTTGAATGGGTGTTTGATTAATTAGATTAATCTTAAAAAAAAAGGTTTTAAAGCATGATTTTTTTGGCAATTTCGCTCACTATTTCAGTCCTAGAAATGATTCTGATTTTGTGATGAAATTGATATCTTATGAATATTTTGGATGTGTTTTGGGAGTTGGAACAATTGCCAGAAAGTGTTTCCGAGTTGAAATAAGCGAAAACGGCCAAAAACGGCATTACCGGGTGGATTTTGAACCAACCGGGTGACGGCTGTCCAAAAAGTGAATCTGTCACTGTTCAGGCAACCCATGAACTGCCCTGACACTATTAGGGTTGACCTGGGGCAGTCCCCAGATGTGTCGGGTGGTCGGTTCAGTCAAAAATGTGTTTTACATCATTTTGCGGAAAAATATTTTTCGTAAAAGTTTCATGAAGTTTCAACATTATTTATGTTAATATTTGATATTGACTAAATACGTTTAGGTGAAATATGAATAAATTATTCGTATTGGATATTGAATAATTTATTCGGTATTTTGAAAAAATTTTAAAATACAATTTCGCTCAAACCCGCACTTCCACTGTGCCCATCGCCCAAAACCCTAACATATATCATTCCGAAATTATCATTATTAAGGTAATAATGAGATGTTTGTGAGGTAAAAGGATTACCTAAGTCTTTTTTCCTCCTTGAAAGTAGTGGGAGTATTATTTATTATATTCTCGATATAAAGTTTTATATATGATATAATATGATTTAATAAAAGACACAGTAAGACTAGCTGTTTGACATTTAGTATAACTGTTTGACAGTTAGTATGTCTCTTATATATAATATTCATCTTCATAAATGATGATTCTTTTATCGAAAGAGAAATATATTATAATGTCAGTCAATCTTATGCATCATAGGATGATGGCATAATGAATACTATATTATGTGAGATTAAAGATATAAATTTAATCGTAATTCTTACGAACTATTTTTGATACCCTGGAGATCATATGATGGGTCTTGAAACATATTCTTTGTTATCTTTGAGATATTAAGAATGAGTTTCTTATTCATGGAGAATATAATCCTTAACCATTAGGGTCAAATTAGTTTTGTGTCTAATTATGATGTTATACAGTCTACGTCATATAGAGTTAGAAAAGAAGCAGTGGGAGTGTCACAGATGATTCTACTATGTTAGTGGAATTAGTTGTAACTTATGAAGTATTGACTTATGAAGTTGCATAGTGACCTTATAGATTAGAAGTTTTGATATTAGTGTTGTTTTGCTGTTGTCTACATAGTATTTGGATTTGATCCCTAAATACTAGACAACTCAATAGCTGTAGCACAATATTGATGTCGCATCTGAGTCATATTGAGGTATAACTTAGGTTCTAAAAATATGAATGATGTTGGCTAAGGGAAACAATTGGGTTTGTTGGACAAACTCAATATATTATAGCAGACCTCCTTGTTATTGCCGACCTCTGGAGTGCTAGGTGAGCTCTCGAGGACCATGCGTATAAGATACACATTGAGATGTGTATATGATACCGTGGATTGACACTAGAGCAAACAGGAGAAATTATTAGGGTTGGTGCTCGGAACGCCAATCTAGATCGTATTTATGTCTGATTCATGAATATAAACAATTTCTCTGTCCATAATATTACTTACTTAATGATTGTACATCTTGTTTTCATATAAGTACTCGATCTAATTACGATTAGATTGAAACTAAATATGATTAAGTGACATGTGTATATTAGACAAAGACCCTAGGATTTACAACGTAGCGTGCAGTTACAACGTAGTTTGTAATTGACATTGGAGAGCGTCATTATAAGTTGTATATTCTCAAATAAAAATCCTGGTCAAGATTTACTAACACGGGTGGATTGGTAAAATCCGCTGAGACCAGTACATGTCGTATATCGAGACTTGATCCGATGGTTTATGCCAATGAACCATGAGTATTGGGAGACTCGTATAGACGTGTATGTGTTTATTTGATAGACATTGAATGACTCGCCTAAGATTTCCTAATATATGGTACACCAGCGTAAATATGAATATTCTCAAGTCGAGTAGCATAGTGGTCCTTCGACTTACGATACCATTGTGGATATATGAGACATCCTCCATAATTTGGTGGTAGTCACGTCACCGATCTATTTAGATCAGACCTTCGTCTGCTCGGTGGGTGTAGAGTGATGCTCATGATATCCTGTGAGTATCAAATAGAATCCGCCAGTCATGTGTATAGGGTATAGGTATTTTATATATGTTTGCGATCTAGTAAATCCATGATCGTGGTATACTTCATAAGCGAGTTTCGAGTGTTAGTTAGAGATCATAAATTTGAAAGTTGACTATATTATACCTTAGGGATTTGTCGTTTCTATCAATATCCCATGTATAATATTGATAATCTGTGACAGAGGGATTATATGTATGAAATGACCTCGACATGCATAGTTTAGCGAGATTATCTGTGGTTGTCAAAATTCATGAGTGGGTGAGTTATGGACACGAAATTTGATTCTGTGACGGATAAACTTAAACTTAGAGAGTCCCACTATAGGCACTACATTTTTACATATAAGTCCCTATGATGAGTCTCGTATGGAGGCACTACCTTTTAAGTTGCGGAAACCACGAGAAACGGACGTCGGAAGGGAAGAGTCAAGAATTGACACACTGTCAGATTTAATTCGATGAATTAGCTTCGGGTTCGCTTGTTGGGCCTCCGTTTTAAAACACACACCTATCCCAAGCCCAATCCAAAAATAATTAAAACACATGTCACAAATTAAATTAAAATTAAATTAAATTAAAACCAATTAAATTAAATTAAACACAATTAAATTAAACTAAATCCAATTATTAAATCTAATTAAATTAAATTCCAAAATTAAAATAAATCCATTCCTAATTTAAATAAATCACTCACCTAATTTAAATATATTCACCCACCAAAATAAAATTATATTTTCCCTTTATAAACCAATCCCTATTTAATTGATTTATTTCCTTATTCAAAAAAATCCATGCAAACTCTAATCCTCTACCCTCTCACTATAAAAATAGCACATAACCAAACCCTAAAAGCTCTCTCTCACTCGGCAGTGACCAAGAAAATAACAAAAACAAGAAAACCCTAAAAACCCATGATGACCACCAACTCTCTCTAACCCTCACGCAGACCTCACGTTCAACATGTAACCCTCATCTCTTTCTTCAACCAAATAAATCCTAACCTCACTTCACTCCTCACGGCAGTAACTAAAATAAACCTTAAAGCTCTTGCCCCTCTAATCAGCCGAGACACCACACAACGCCCCCTTCATCACACCACAGCAGCCCCTCCACTCAAGCAGCACTCTGATCTCTCTACCCCACACGGCATCCATCATCTTCACAAATCAAAAACCCTAACATCCCTTTGATCTCTCAAGACACTCTCTCTATCACCATTAAACAACGCACAAAGCACACATAGCTCACGACAGAACCAAATAAACCCTAAAAATATCTCTCGGCAAACCCACGAAAACAACTACAAAGCCACTGCCCCTCAACGCATCTGCCAAAGCCCTATCACGCCCCACTCACTTAGCTTCATCATGCCCCATGCACACATAACAAGCCACATACAATCCACGCACAATACAGCCCTATAAGCCACACATCTCACCCACTGAATGCACCACGACAACTGCCCCTCACCCCACTGAACACAGCCACATTAACTGCCCTTAACTCCCCTTCATGCACGCCATAACCCTCTCGTAATCTGCCTCTCTACTAAGCCCACAAAGCTCCCATATGCACACGCACAAACTACCGCTCATTAGCCTCAAACTGCACCCTTAAGGTACCGCAAAATAGTCCCAAAAACACCCCGAAAACAGTCTCTGGTTAACCCAAAACTGCCCAGAAAACTGTCCAGAAAACTGCCAAACAGTCCAGAAAACTATAGTCCAAAACAGCAGTAAAACGGAGTGAAAACAACGGCCGAAACAGTGAGTAAAAACATTGAACCAGTGAATCAGAAGAGTTGCGGAGTATTAGCCCTTCCGACGGACTTGTAACGCGCTTCCGAAAGTCGACACAAAAGGTCAGACCTGAGGGTACTTTTTACATCTATTTTCATTCATATTTTTATTGTTTATTAAATTTTATTTGCATGATTATTGTGGAATGATGCATGTTGTGGCCCTTGAATGGATAGAAAATGTATGTATTGTGAAATGATGCATGTTGTGGCCCTTGAATAAAATGGAAAACGTGTCGCCTCTTGTGGTATATAGGATGAAAACCCAGACATAAATTCCGTAGCCGAATCTGAATGGATGGTAGTGCGGTCTGTACTTGGGATACAACTCCACGTACCACTTGAGCAAATGGCATATATTTCGATTTATTTCATCTTGTTTGTTTATTATCCATTATTTAATTTCTGCATGTTATTTGTTTGTGTAATGATGAGATAAAGCGAATGGGCTTAGTAAGTTGGATTAAAGGTCCTCCATTTCGGGGGGTTAAAATCCTTTACCACGATGCTTCGCCGCGCCGGATGACGTATATTCGGTTGAATGTAAGATGTGTTCAATCGGGTATACAAAGTCCGATATTGTTGTCTTTATTTTTATATGCATTATGTTATTAGCGCATGGGCTTAGTAAGTTGGATTAAAGGTCCTACATGTCGAGGGGTTAAAATCCTTTACCATGATACTTTGCAGGGCCTTTTAGCCCGTTATTGTTTATTAGGTGTCATCTATTCATCCGTTCACGTATGTGACATGTTGTTTACTGCATTTTGGAGGTCACTGTTGTAACCTCGTTCGAACACACTTCAGAACGCCACACGAACGCATGTTTTCTGTCTCAGTTCGTTCGAACCCATTACGAACGCTACTCGAACGCGAACCTTTTGTTTACCGTTCGAACGCGGCTACAAACGCCGCACGAACGCCCATGATAAACAAGCCCTCTTTCATCATATCTCATGCATGGTTACTCATTTTGTCATTTTCCTTTTTGATTGTTCATGTTCTCGCATTTAGTCATTTATTATGTTCACAAGATTACATGTTCATTTCCATGATGCATGTTTACATGGTAGTTACCTACTTATGCTTCCGCATTCATCCATTCAACATGTTCATGAAGTTATATGCTTGCCGTTATTCCGATTTGCTTTCATGCGTGATTGTACAATTACTATGTATTGGCATGCCTATGATCAAATATAACATGCTTATGAAAATATTGTATGTTTGTCTTTATGATGATTGCCTTCATGCATGTGAATTTAAAAGTAGAATACTCTTGGAAATATGTTGCGTAGATTCGATTAAATTAATGCACAAATCATTTCATTACAAGTGGCATAAGTAAGGGACCATTCCGAACCCAATGGTTTGAGGTCTTCCCTTGCGAAGGGTGAGTGCGGCCTTAAATTAATTTCCCGGTTCACACAGAATGGTGACTCCATTATTCTCCGGTTTGGTCCACCGCGGGCTACTCCGTACTCCCAACCGGGCCGCGAGCCCGGAACAGTGATGAGTGGTATTTCTATCACTATTTCCCACTCATTTAACTTAATATTTTGTATAGTTTCTTGAGTTTTATGAACGTTTTGATGTATTTTGTGTTATTTTGCAGATAAATAAAGTTTCAGGACATTCTGGAAGTATTTTGGGGCAAAATGGACAAAACTGGACAAAAAGGGCAAAATCGTCATTTCAGCGTCGCGCCGCCCAGACCTTCAGCGTCGCGACGCCCGGTGTGCGCCGAATCTGCTAACATGCGCCGGGTCCACAAAATCAGAATCTGAGAAAAGTTGACTTTGCTAACGTGCGCCGTGCCACGTGTCACCATCACAACGGAGATGCTAAAATGCGCCGTGCCACGTGTCAAAATCTCATTGCTCGGACGGCCACCGCCCCACGTGTCATCCTACGTGTCGCCACATCATCTTCCACATCAGCCGCCACGTCAGCAAGTCAACCGAGTCAATATGCCACGTCAGCATCAGCCAATCACAACGCGACACGTGTCAACCTCTCATTCGTCTGACGGCCACCGCCCCACGTGTCGCCACGTCGCCTTCCACATCATCAAAGTGACGCAAGCAATGACGTCATGAACAGTTGACACGTCAGCGTGACGCAAGCAATGACGTCATGAACAGTGCCACGTCATCAGATAAGATTCTGAGCCGACCAACCAGCGCGTGACACGTGTCCTACTGTACCCAGCGTCGCGACGCTAGTGCAATTTGGGCGGCGCGACGCTGGAGGCTTATCCGAGCCTATAAATAGAACTCGAAATTTCAGTTTTTAGTGTACCATTCTCTCTCACTTCTTAGTTCTAAATTGAGAGTTTCTCTCTCTAGTTCTTTAAATTCAAGTTTTGTAATTACTTTTTAATAGTAATAATAATTTACTTTCTTTATTTTACAGTTTATACTACTCATAATGAGGAGGTAACGTCCCTTTGTTAGGGTAAAAGGTAATTCTTTTACTTTTACTTCTTAGATTATTCTCCCATAATTATAATATATTCAAGTTTTAATTGACTTAATCAGGATACCGCCAGATTGGTCGGTGGGAAATAAAATTCATATTCCGCCTTTATGGCTGGTTGTTTTCATATTCCGCCTTTATGGCTGGTTATTTTCACTCCGCCTATATGGCTGGTTTATATTAATGATTCCGCCTTTATGGCTGGTTGTTTTCATATTCCGCCTTTATGGCTGGTTGTTTTTAACTGATTAAATCAATATACCGCCTATATGGCTGGTAATAATATTTTGCAAAGCTTATATTATATTATGGGAGAAATCTAATTAGTATTAGTAGAAGTAATTCCTTTTATCTTAGCAATTTTATTTTATTTCACTTTCAGCATTTATTTTACCGCATTCACTTTATGCAATTTTATTATAACTCTTTTAAAAGTTTTAAGCCCTAGTTATGTGTCATAACTAAGTTAGTATCTAGGGTTGTGATAAAATTCAATATCACGGGTTTATAAGGGTTAGATTATAATTTGGGTAATATAAAGAAATATTTATGAGTCTTAATCTTAATGCTCTTTAATTAACTGGCCATTAATTAAATTGATTAGGTAAACTTAAAATGAACTAGACATAGGGATTTTAAGTTTAAGACCTTAGACTCAATAGCCCACGATCTTCCTTGAGGATAGATAACCCTTTTAATAGATTTCCTTACAGGATAGGAATATACCTGTCGGGCGAGGGTAGCCATAATTGAAACTTAATCATAATGAATCTGTTGGACAAAATGACCCATAGCGTCACTATTTGCACAGATCATTGTGTTGTTGTAGCAAATTAACTATGTAACAAGGAAATTGCACTCTCGTCATTTGTGATTAGATCACCTTAGATATTAAATGAAGAGAGGTCCTATGATTAGTTCCTGGATTGAGATGATATGAGACAGTATCAGTCCACGAAGGATTAATCATTAAATATCCCTAGCCGTAGTATTATCGAGACTGGACATCGATAATGCGGAATAGGCTAGTATTGCACTTGTGCGCGTTGTGAGGGCACAACGGCATAGTTCTCATATATATAAGTATTGGATACTTATGCAAGTGCGATAGGAGGTTGTGTTTCACCGATGGTACGGGAAACAGCTTCGCTCTGGATAGACCCTTCGGAATCCCATTGGTATTATGACTAGGTGTCTATGGGAGGCCGAATCAAGGTAGGTGTGTATAGTCTTAACCTGAGACTTACATCGCTAATACTTACGACAATCGGTAAACTTTGGTTTTGGTGGTGGGGGATCTTAACTGGTTCTGTGTTCACCTCTTCTGGGTTTATCAGGAATCGTAGTGTATTGGATGTGATGTCAAGACGGAAGTGTCACTCCAGTCATAATGGAGATGATGTCACGCAGGATACGGTATTAGTGCTCTTAAAAAGTGATGCGCATCCAATCGTGATATTATGACCAGGTCATGAATATCCGATTATAGAGACTAGTTACCAGACATCCGATATGTGTTTCGGACGGGGCAGACACTTATCCAGCCCCAGCCCTAGCACGTGATTATCCGATACTAGGCCAATATGCACAATACATTGTATACTACGCTTGATACAGATCTAGATATTCTTTGATGAATATGTCTGGAGAACCTGGGAAGACTTGGTGCTTTGCTAGGAGTCGACCTTGTCTCGTATCGGTAGAACGTAGTACTTGGTACGTACGTGATTCGGATACTCCGACGACCGTATTTACTGCCAGATTATCCGGGGATCTCATGGGTCGCTTCCCGATAATCCACCGATGACGCACTACTCGCACTCTTGAATAATCTGGGATTATAAAGAAGAGGAGAGAAAATTAATCTAGGATTAATAACGGAGATATTTTATCCGGGATAAAATGTCGTCTAAAGAGAGAGAACGATTAATTTGGAATTGATCGATGAATTAATATATTCGATATATTAAATGAAATTAGATTTCGACGCGGAATTAAAATTAGATTTTAATTCGGGCAAACGAGTTAATTTAGAATTAATTCGTTAGCGACGTAAATAATAATTTCGCCAGGCGCAATTATTTATTTAAATTCGATTGAATTAACGTCGCGACGTAAGCTCGGTATTTCGGAAATATCGAACCCGAACGCTGAGAGTGCACGTGGGCCACACTTTCATTTGGAAACGTGTGGGGCCCACATGACACATGTCATGTTATGCATTAACTTTGACACATGTCATGTTATGCTTATTTGACACTCTAATGCTTTGCATGGAGATTGTGTACATTGCACTCAATGGTAATGCATGGAAATGAAGTGTTTGACACTCTAAGCCTTTGCATGATTTGTGTCATAAGTTTATTATTAAATTAATAAATTATGGCATAAATATAAATTGATTTTTGGTAAATCATTTTAAATAAGATAACACAACTTCTTCTCTCTCATTTCTCTCTTCCTTTCACGCCCAAATGAAGAAATTCTTCACTGGTTTTGAACCAGAAATGGCGTGGACTTTAGGGAAGCAAAGAGTGGTTTCTCATGGTGAGAAATCAAGTGCTAGCACACTACGAGTCTTGCGAAGGTGGTAGGGAGGTTCCCCCATGAGACGGGATCCATCCGACGAAGATTGGAGCTCCGTTTCTTCACTCAATTTTCTGTTTTTGTAGGCAGTGGACTGTTGCAGTGAGCTTACAAAGGCAGTGCGTTTTTGGGCTTGAATCGTCTCCAAATCGACTCTACCGATCAATGTGAGTATTCCGCTACCTCCGTTGATGTGTTCACACATAATTTCATGTCTTGTTTGATCTTGGGACCTTATAGAAAACCAACAATGGCATCATGAGCTAAAGTTGCAAGCATGAAATTTGTAGGGCTTAAAATTTGGGTAAATGTTTGTTAAGCATGATTTGAATGAATTGAATGTTTGAGTATGCTTATAACATGTTTAAATTCATTTTGGTTGGACTAATTTGATGAAAAATGATTTGGAATTATTTTCCCCAAATATTTCATGTTGGCCGAATGTCAATTGATTTTTTGGATCTTGGATTTTTTGATTTTTGATTCATTTGATGAGTTAGAATCGATTAGGTTGACGTTAATTTGAATCGAATTGGATTGGATTTCGAATTGGACAAAAACCCCAAAATCTTTGAGTTGGCCGAATGTGTAATGCCCTTATGTCTTGGTAATTTTGATTTTATGAACATTGGATGTATATGAAATCATTCGGGAAGTTAATACGTTGTCGATTGTGTAATTAATCGGATTGAATTCAAATCGGACAAAATAACCTTCCTTGGCCGAGAGCATGAAAGCATGTAAATGGGTTTGATTTTTCATTATGTGTGTTTGACATGTAATAATGAATTAAGTATGATTAATTGGACTAATTGGTGTTTTAAAAATATTGATTTAGTCGATTAATCATGTAATGCACTTTAGGTAATTAAATTGCGTAATTGGATTAGTGTAATTTAATTATTTAGGCTTAAATTGGATTTGGGCTTGAATTGTGTATTGGGGCTATTGGGCTTGATTTATCAAGTTTGGTTTAGGCCAAGTGGATTGGATCCAATTGGGCCAAAACCTTAACCATAAAGCCCAATTGCGACTAATGAACCTTTAATGTTTAATTGGGCCTAATGGGCCGAAATTGATTTCTAAGGCATTTTGGGTGATTCCACTATTGGGCTTTGGTTGCCGAAGCCCATGCCTAAAGAAATTAATTGAAGCCCATTAGACTTGAATTAAATTGACGTTGGACGTTAATCGGTCTTTGAGACGCGTTACGATTGGATTTGGAATTTAAATCGTAAAAGGTTTATTAAATAAAAGTGTAATATTTAATTTGGAATTGAATAGTGAATTAGTATTAAATACATGTTAAATTAGATTTAATGATGTAGTTTAATTTAATTCATGAATTCGTACTTTAAGTACTTATTCGCAAAAACGAGTTTGACTCGAACAAAATCAAATCGTTGTTTGAACATTGGATGATCACTTAATTATCAGATTAATTAATTTGATTAGATTGATTGATAGCATGCTAATGTGTGTGAATACGTGGTTGTGTTGAATGAATAATGTATAACGGATGGATATTAGTCGGGTGGGCAATTTTAGAAATTGTTGTAATAAATTCGATTTATTAAATTGGACCTGCGTGTCCAGCCTTATCACCTCTATTCTCTTTGTATTCTCTTCTCACCTATTCCCCTCTATGTATATGAGGTTTCTTTAGAAGTGTAGTGTAACGGGTAGAAGTAATACTAGTGCTAGCTTGAGTGAGAAAGGGAGAGATTTGATCTAGGATCAATGTGTAAAGTATCCATCCGCATATCATTATTATTTATTTTCATACTCGCTTTATTATGTATTTAGAATGCATGTTTAAGGGTGTATGATGATGAGACCTTAACAAAGATAATTAAATTGGTAGCCAATTTGCACGCGAAAAAGCCTCATCAAATTCATGCGTTTTTTTCCTTCCATTGAGTGATTCTTACTCAAGATCCTAGATTGGCAGGGGTTGTTGGCCAAAGTCAAGCCCTTGTCCTCGAAGATGTGTTTTAATCACGAGGCTTTGTTCCATATTGGTGTCTTGTCCAAGTTGTGGTTTGTTGGCCAAAGTCAAGACCACTTCTTGTCCAACGACATTGATTACGAAGCTTCCATGTCAATGGTCCGCGCTTGACTGGGATCATTAGGTTTGTTGCCAAAGCCAAGGCTAGTTGATTCAGAGGAAAAAGGTTAGGGTATATTATTGGATATATAGGCATATATAGATATATGTTTAGGACTTGGATGTCCACCTACTGGATCTAGGAGTTGGATTAGATCCAATTGATCTTAGAGATCTACCTAGTTAATTATCATACAATTTGTTGGCCAAAGTCAAGATTGTGTGATATTTAACGGGATCCTAGCCCACTAGGAAACACGGTTTCCCGAGTACTCGACAGAGGGTTAGAGGCTCGACGAAAAATAGTGGGAGGCAAGTATTGAATTTGCAACATTCGTTCGTATACTCGCTAAACACGCTCATTTTATTTTACTCGTCATATTAATTAAAAGTATTAGTCGGACTAATATTTTATGTTGTTTTAAAGATATATATAGTTGGACTATATACAAACTCATTCAATATATAGTTGATTTTATAATTGGATTATAGTAATCAATATAATTGATTAAAATGATAGTTGATTTTATAATTGGATTATAGTAATCAATATCAAAATTATTGATTAAATAAATTGGATATATTGTAATCATTAAATAATACCTTATTAAATTGATTAAATAGTTGGACTATTGAAATCAAGAAAGAATTGAAGGTTGAATATTTAAAATATATAATCCTTGGATTAAATGTTTTAAATGATTTAATTTTCAATTGGGAATTAATAATAGGTTAATTTATTTGATAAAATAACTATTATGACTAAGCCCATAATTAAGCAAATAGTAGAGCATAAAGTCTTTGGAAGATTTATGTGATGATGACTTTAGTGCTTAATTAATATACTTATAATAAATCTATCTTTAGATTTAAAAGTATTAAAATTGCAATTAATAATTCTTGGAGAATTAATTGACTATTCTAGTGGAGAAAAGTCAAAGTTTGCAAATGGGCATGTAGCACAAGGTGCACATCATTTCGATATTCTAAAACCCAAGTGGTTTGTGAAATATTGAAAAGGATAATTGACATATCCCAAAGTGACTACCATTTGGATATGGAAGACACGAAGGAATTAAAGAAAGGGCGAGGCTCTAACTTTAAAAATATTTGTCAAAGTTATGTTCACTACTAGTATTAAAATTGGATTTTAAATACTTAGTGTGGTACATAAAATATATGTATTGACGTTCAGAATCCGCTGTGAGCTGGATACTGGCTTCAAGCCGAGATTACTCTGCGAATCGGAAACGGGACGAAAGTCGCTGTTTCGACTGTAGATACCTAAGTTTAGGAACTACCCTTTTGGTATGTACTTAAATTAGGAAATGTTATAATGTAACTAGTTTATCTAGAGACATTATCTCTATATCAGTGTTTAATCCATTGCGGATAAAACCTTTATATTCTAGAACACTAAAGTGTTTCAATATATAAAGATGATACTGAGATAAATACATTGGATGTAATAACAGAATTTATATTTTGAATATAAATAAAATCTCAAACATATAAAATGACAAATAAATAGCTCATATTGATTTGATCAATAGAGACTTATTTGTGGCATTGTTGTCTAGGACACAATTAAAGAAGACTCGTATATCCACACTTTTTAAGAGTGGGTACTAGGACTGATTTGACTATTCAAATAAGGTCTACGAATCTAGTTTATTAGGTTAAATACCTAAAATACTATTTACTTGGTAATAGTAAAAGGGCCACCGATCTGTTAGCCCTATTCATGGTGAAGTAAGTGGGCCCATATCTAGCTAGGCTATATGTTAACACATGATATTTCGTGACCTTAACGGATGTACATCACGTTGTGGTTATGTGTTTCTTTTGAAGAACACAAATCGGAAACTTTTAGAGTTTCGACACGAAATAGACAAACAGATCGGCTATAGTATTATTCCGCCACGGTTATACCGTAATGGAAAATACTTAAGCAGTAAGTTTCATACGTAAATGAAAGAGTATGGTATTCTTTCATATGGGACTCCTCCCGAGACACGTCAGTTAGACGGTGTGTCCGAACCAAAAACCAAATTTTGTTGGACATGATAAGGTTTATCACGAGTCGCTCTGAGCTACTATTTCCTTCAACAGGATATGTATTAACAGTGCAAAACTTATTTAGAATAAGGTTCCATATAAATCTGTTTGACAGATATCATATAGGATATGAACAGGGAAGAAACGAGGTTTATTCTCATTCCTGATAATTTGGGTATGCCAGGCATAACGTTTGGATGATACCAAACTAAGGACCCAAATTGGATAAGTGCCAATATAGGTTATCTTAAGGGAAACCTTAAGTATAGTACTTGTAAATCCCACATGAGAACAATGTAATTGTTGCTCACCATGCGTTTTTCCTGAGAGGAATACTGATATGCAGTGGTCAGTGGGAGGATAGTGACTCGATGAAAATCGGAGTAATACTGTTCAAGGCACGAAGTCCTTAATGGAACCACAAATAGTTCATCTATGATGAATCTATACCATTAATCTTTAAATACACAAGAACTTCGTAGATGGGATAGAGTCAGAAAACAACCTAGGGTATGGGTTTCTGATCTAACCTCATAAAGATGTCAATCTTATGGAGGTGTACCATCCGACTACGTTTAAAGGAAGTGATACGAGGTATCGACTCCATGTTATGGCAAAGTGCCATGAGTCCGAAATGGATTCCATGTATAACAACTATGTTTGGATACTAGTTGTTGTACCACAAGGCATTGTGCCTATGGTACATTAAAACGTCTTCAAGGAAGACATACATGGAAGGCAACATACCAACGTGCAAACCTAAGTTTTGACGGAAAGTATCGTTATCAACATTATGTTAATAACGGTTCAACCTTTTACCTGTTGCCATGGTAAATCCATTTTGAAGATGCTTATTGATAACTGTATATTTCATTTATGAAATATGTCAGTTACAAATCAAAATCGCTTTCCTGAAAAGGAAACCTTTTGGAGGATGTTTACAACATCCTGACGATTTTGTATAACCGACAAACAAGGTTTGCGGGTTATTCGATCCATGTTTGGATTGATGCAAGCATAAGGTTCTTGGAACTGTCGTTTTGAAATAATCATAATGGTTTATGATTTGACTCAAAACGAAATAATTCTTGTGTATATAAGGAGGTTAGTGGGAGAGCGCACTGACAGTTAAATTCCCATAAGCTATTGTGAAAGCTTGGCTTTCAATAGAAATTCTCCGTAGAATTCTGGGGAGTAACAACCTTTATTCAAGGAATAAAGATCTACTGGGATAGATTTGGAGTTGTTAACACTCTCTAGGAAATTGTACATTTAAAATGTACTTGTATTGGTGTCTCATACGCTTCAAGCATATGGAGTCACAATCAGGTCAATCCAAGTGACAGTCACTGGATTGAAGTTAAGAACATCTGTTAGTATCTCAGAGAACTAAAGATGTTATCTTAAACTATGGAGAAGGAGAACTTGAAGTGACTGGGATCACTGCAGCAAGTTTCCAAACGATTAAATACTGCGGTACTATAAAGTTTGAATAACGGGACAGTGAGCTGGAAATCTTCCAAGCAAGATAACTGTTGCCGAATAAACAACAAATGCGGATTATTGCTGCAGCTGAGGCAGCAATAGAAGTCTTTGGGTCGAAAATAAATCTAATTAGATTAGATATAGTTCAGTTAGCAGCTGAGCTAGGCGTCAGCACAGGCTAAGGAATTAAGGTCTCATCGACGATCCAGATATATACTTCTATATCATCTGATTCGTTCGGATCATACATCGTGGCGATGTGATGATCGTATAAATCGCGTCAAACGATAATCGAACAAATCCGCTGACGAAAACCTTTCCTCAGCAATTTGAGCGAACCGTACATAGTTCAGGTGTAGGACACTTGAGTGACTCGCAATGTGCCAAGTGGGAGATTGTTGGACAAATGACCCATAGCGTCACTATTTGCACAGATCATTGTGTTGTTGTAGCAAATTAACTATGTAACAAGGAAATTGCACTCTCGTCATTTGTGATTAGATCACCTTAGATATATAATGAAGAGAGGTCCCTATGATTAGTTCCTGGATTGAGATGATATGAGACAGTATCAGTCACGAAGGATTAATCATTAAATATCCCTAGCCGTAGTATTATCGAGACTGGACATCGATAATGCGGAATAGGCTAGTATTGCACTTGTGCGCGTTGTGAGGGCACAACGGCATAGTTCTCATATATATAAGTATTGGATACTTATGCAAGTGCGATAGGAGGTGTGTTTCACCCGATGGTACGGGAAACAGCTTCGCTCTGGATAGACCCTTCGGAATCCCATTGGTATTATGACTAGGTGTCTATGGGAGGCCGAAATCAAGGTAGGTGTGTATAGTCTTAACCTGAGACTTACATCGCTAATACTTACGACAATCGGTAAACTTTGATTTTGGTGGTGGGGGATCTTAACTGGTTCTGTGTTCACCTCTTCTGGGTTTATCAGGAATCGTAGTGTATTGGATGTGATGTCAAGACGGAAGTGTCACTCCAGTCATAATGGAGATGATGTCACGCAGGTACGGTATTAGTGCTCTTAAAAAGTGATGCGCATCCAATCGTGATATTATGACCAGGTCATGAATATCCGATTATAGAGACTAGTTACCAGACATCCGATATGTGTTTCGGACGGGGCAGACACTTATCCAGCCCCAGCCCTAGCACGTGATTATCCGATACTGGGCCAATATGCACAATACATTGTATACTACGCTTGATACAGATCTAGATATTCTTTGATGAATATGTCTGGAGAACCTGGGAAGACTTGGTGCTTTGCTAGGAGTCGACCTTGTCTCGTAAATCGGTAGAAAACGTAGTACTTGGTACGTACGTGATTCGGATACTCCGACGACCGTATTTACTGCCAGATTATCCGGGATCTCATGGGTCGCTTCCCGATAATCCACCGATGACGCACTACTCGCACTCTTGAATAATCTGGGATTATAAAGAAGAGAGAGAGAAAATTAATCTAGGATTAATAACGGAGATATTTTATCCGGGATAAAATGTGTCGTCTAAAGAGAGAGAACGATTATTTGGAATGATCGATGAATTATATATTCGATATATTAAATGAAATTAGATTTCGACGCGGAATTAAAATTAGATTTTAATTCGGGCAAACGAGTTAATTTAGAATTAATTCGTTAGCGACGTAAATAATTTTTCGCCAGGCGCAATTATTTATTTAAATTCGATTGAATTAACGTCGCGACGTAAGCTCGGTATTTCGGAAATATCGAACCCGAACGCGTGAGTGCACGTGGGCCCACTTCATTTGGAAACGTGTGGGGCCCACATGACACATGTCATGTTATGCATTAACTTTGACACATGTCATGTTATGCTTATTTGACACTCTAATGCTTTGCATGGAGATTGTGTACATTGCACTCAATGGTAATGCATGGAAATGAAGTGTTTGACACTCTAAGCCTTTGCATGATTTGTGTCATAAGTTTATTATTAATTAATAAATTATGGCATAAATATAAATTGATTTTTGGTAAATCATTTAAATAAGAAACACAACTTCTTCTCTCTCATTTCTCTCTTCCTTTCACGCCAAATGAAGAAATTCTTCACTGGTTTTGAACCAGAAATGGCGTGGACTTTAGGGAAGCAAGAGTGGTTTCTCATGGTGAGAAATCAAGTGCTAGCACACTACGAGTCTTGCGAAGGTGGTAGGGAGGTTCCCCCATGAGACGGGATCCATCCGACGAAGATTGGAGCTCCGTTTCTTCACTCAATTTTCTGTTTTTGTAGGCAGTGGACTGTTGCAGTGAGCTTACAAAGGCAGTGCGTTTTTGGGCTTGAATCGTCTCCAAATCGACTCTACCGATCAATGTGAGTATTCCGCTACCTCCGTTGATGTGTTCACACATAATTTCATGTCTTGTTTGATCTTGGGACCTTATAGAAAACCAACAGAATCTAGGTAATTTGGTTGACATAGACATATGGTTCAATTGGATTATACTAGGTATTTGTAATTGACCATCGGAAGAGGCTTTTACATAAATTAGTGTTTCAGGTTAATAAATCAATATATTACCCAACTATAAAATAACCACTTTATCTTTAATAATATTGGAATAAATCACAACCCTAGATAGTTTTTAATATTGAATTTTCTTAAAATCTACCTTCAAACAATTTCATTTACTTGTCTTTAAATTTAGAATCGTCGCTATTTCAAATCAAATTAAACAAACTGTTAGATACTAGTAATCATTTAACCTCATTAAATTAATAACTTAGGTATTAAGTCCTCGTGGGATCGATACTTTTTATACTACTTGAACGATACGTACGCTTGCGTTATACGTGTGTGTTTACGCCGGTCAAGTTTTTGGCGCCGTTGCCGGGGACTTATTTATCTTTTATTATTAGTTAGGGGTTAGATACTTTTACTTGTATCTAATTTCTTTTTACTTATTGTTTTTGTTTTCTTGTATTTCAGGTTCTCATAATCTTCATGAGACGAACTAGAAGCTTTGAACTACGACCGTTTGACCCAGAAATTGAAAAAACCATCAGACAGTTGAGAAGGGAAAGGCGAGAAGCCCAAGAAGCTTTGTCAACATGGAACCTGAACCTTTGGAGGTTGCACCACCAATTCCCATTCGAGACAGAACCATTCCGGTGGTTGATAGACTCATATCTTGCATTGTACTCCTCCATTACCAGCAAATGCAGGTGACATCAAAACTTGCATTCAGATGATACAACAATCAGTTCAGTTTGGAGGAAATGCAACTGAAGATCCTAATGCCCACATCAGCAACTTCCTGGAAGTATGCGGCACTTTCAATTAAACAACCGAGAAGCTGAAGAAGCAATGCGACTGCGTGTCTTCCCATACTCCTTGAAGACAGAGCTAAAGCCTGGCTACATTCATTACCAGCAGGTTCTATCACAACATGGAACACCTTAGCCACCAAATTTCTTGCAAAGTTTTTCCACCACCAGCCAGAACCGAAAGCTGAGGAATGACATTACATCCTTTGTGCAACAAGACTCCGAAACTCTCTACGAAGCTTGGGAAAGGTACAAATTTTGCTCAGGAAATGTCCTCACCATGAGATTCAAAATGGCTTCAAGTCCAAACATTCTATAATGGACTTTCTGGAATAATGAGAACCACAATTGATGCTGCTGCTGGAGGAGCTTTAATGGCAAAGAGGAGCAGATCAAGCCTGGGAACTAATCGAAGAAATGGCCAACAACAACTCTTTATGGCCACTGAAAGAAGCTTGATTCAAAGAATTGCAGGAATATATGAGGTTGGAGCTAATACAGCAGTCAACACCAAGCTGGATCAGATATGCAAATTCATGGAGACTCTTACCACTGGATCCACAAGTTCACCATATGGAGGAGCACCAGAATCAAATCAACATGAAGAAACAGTGAATTTTGTCAACAATTTCAACAGGCAGGGGAACAATCCATATTCCAACACCTACAACCCAGGGTGGAGGAATCATCCTAATCTTTCATGGAGCAACAATTCAGGCCAACAGCGGAACTATCCACCACCTGGATTCCAGCAACAGAATAAAGGCCAGGAGCAGACAAATGAACCAGTGATGGCAGAGATGCTTGCTCAATTAAAAAGATATGAAGCTATGATTCATAGCCAATCAACTTCCATCAAAGCACTGGAGAATCAAATCGGCCAACTGGCCAATGCTCAGAGTTACAGACCACCAGGTAATCTTCCTAGCAATACAGAACCAATCCACGGAACCGAGGAAAGGAGCAATGTCAAGCAATTACATTAAAGAGTGGTACTGAGATCAACAAAGATGTTGGAGTCAAAACTGCTGAGAAGTTCCAAAAGAAGCTAAACAACAGATGGAGGAAAAAGAAGCAAAGGAAAAAGAAAAAAAAGATCACTCCACAACCACCTTTTCCTCAGCGTCTTCAGAAAAACAAACTGGACAAACAGTTTGCTCGTTTCTTGGAGATTTTCAAAAAGCTGCACATCAACATCCCATTTGCAGAAGCCTTGGAACAAATGCCCAGCTATGTAAAATTCATGAAAGATATTCTTTCACGAAAACGAAGATTGGGAGATTACGAGACAGTAGCTTTAACAGAAGAATGCAGCGCCATCATTCAAAGGAAGCTTCCCCCAAATTGAAAGATCCTGGCAGTTTCACAGTTCCATGCTCAATTGGAGAACAATACATCGGTAAGGCTTTATGTGATTTAGGTGCCAGTGTTAATTTAATGCCTTTTTCTATTTACAGGAAACTACAAATTGGAGAAGCAATGCCTACCTCGGTATCTTTGCAACTTGCTGATCGAACACTAGCATTTCCAAGAGGAGTTGTTGAAAATGTGCTGGTCAAAGTTGACAAACTCATCCTTCCAGCAGACTTCATCATCCTTGACATGGAAGAAGACAAAGAAGTACCCATCATTCTTGGGAGACCATTTTTGGCTACAGGTAAAACTGTGATTGATGTGCAAAAAGGAGAACTAACCATGAAAGTGCAGGACCAAGAAGTGACCTTTAATGTTTTTCAAAGCTATGAAATTTCCGAGCGATGAAAAGGAAGAAGAAGAATGCTTCAGAGTTGATGTTATTGATAGTATCATTCAGGATACTCAGACAAATCCCACTGATACACTTTAAGGCTTGTATCACCAATAGATTGACAGCGAGCTAGATGCTGAAATCCTAGAATGTATCAACTACCTCGACAAACCATTTCGTTTCAAAGTAACACACCATTGAAAGTTTGGAACTACCAAAGAAAGATCGGATCAAGCCTTCGATTGAAGAACCACCACAGTTAGAGCTAAAGTTACTTCCGAGCCATCTCAGGTATGCATTTCTTGGTAACTCTTCTGAATTACCTGTTATTATTTCTTCTTCACTAAACATTGGAGCAGGAAGAAAATTGCTGAAAGTGTTACGAGAACACAAAAGAGCCATTGGCTGGACTATAGCAGACATTCGAGGCATTAGTCCATCATTTTGCATGCACAAGATCCTGATGAACGATGAGTACAAACCCACAGTGGAGCATCAACGGAGACTCAATCCAATCATGAAGGAAGTTGTGAAGAAGAAATCATCAAATGGTTG
>SKCR01043944.1:0-34238 GCA_019454045.1 Zanthoxylum bungeanum
GTATGACTCGCACTTTAATTAATCTGGGATTAATTTAATGAGAGTGAAAATTAATCTGCGATTAATTGCGAAGATATTTTATCTAAGATAAAATATTAATTAAAAGAGAGAGAACGATTAATTTAGAATTAATCGATAAAATTATTATATTCGATATATTAAACGAAATTGGATTTCGACGCGGAATTAAAATCTGATTTTAATTCGGGCGAACGAGTTAATTTAGAATTAATTCGTAAGCGATGTGAATAGTAATTTTGCTAGGCATAATTATTTAATTAAATTTGATTAATTACGTCGCAACGGAAAATTCGTTATTTCGGAATTAGCGAATCCGAGCCCGGGAGTGTTTGCGGAACATTCGCATTTAGCATCGAAGTGGGATCCGCAAGTCACATCTAGCGTCACATCATTCGTCAATCAAGTGATAGATGTCTTTCACTTTAAGTGATTGACACCGGTCACTATTCATGATTGATGTAAGTGGTTGAAAAGCTTTTGAAAGCTTGAAAGACATTTATCAATATTTTTATTTGATATTTGAATTTTTTGGTTTTGTGTATTAGATATACAAAACACAAAATTCTTCTCCTTCTCTCTCTTATGCATTCGGCCATGAGGCCTTCTTCTCCTTCTCTCCCTTTTTGGTTTTTGAAACCATTTTCTTCTTGTTTTCTTGGCTTGGCCAAAAACTATAACAAGTAATAGGATGATTTGTGGCAAATCATCAAGGTGCTAGCACACAAAGAGGCATACTAAGGTGATAAGGAAACTCATTTGTGAGCTTGGAATCACCATCAACAGAAGCTTGGAGCTTGGAGCATCAATGGAGCACACTTGGAGGACCAAAGCCGAAAATTTGGAACTGCAAAAATAGCCCACTACCGAGCACTATAGGAGGAGGCAGAAAAGTTTTTGTTGTCCACCGCATCACTCAACCGCTCGATGTAAGTATTCTGCAACTTCCTCGATGTATTCACATGTTTGTTTCTTACTTATTATTCGATCCTCGGGACTTAAAAGCCATCATAGATATCCGTTGGGTTAGAGAAAAAAAAAAAGAAGAGAGAGATTTGTCAAAAAGAGTTTAGCAAACATGGATAGCGAGGAAAGGGAAATCGGGAAACAGAAAACCTTACGGCAAGGATAGAAAGACCATTGGGGGGCCTTCAAAAAAAAAGAAAGAGAAAAAAAGAAAAGAAAAGAAAAAAAAGAGAGAGAAAAGAAAAGAAAAAAAAAAAGAGAGAAAAAATTGGTTGTTTGTTTTAGTCCTTAATAGTTAGGCATAAGTCCGATGATGAAATCGTTTGCTTTAGGATGAAATCTTAGAAACGATAAACTCTTGATGTGCTTTTATCTGATGCTTTGAATTGTTGATCTATGCTAGACTCGTAAGCACTTCACTATAGGTTCTTAGCGGTGAAAACCTGAGTAGTTGGCAAGGTGACTAGTTGAAGAAATTGCGGGTCGATGAATGACCGTTTGCTTAGATGTCTATCCCAACTTGCTTGTGTTATGATGTGTGGTATGGTTGAAAAAAAAAGTCTCTAAAGAAAAGAATTGAACCACCTATAACCGATAAGCGTGAAGCTACCCATGGGCGAGTATTAGAACCACCATGAGGAGAAATGCTACCTTAAAGGGTAGATGTGTTGAAAAAAAAAAGAGCGAGAAAAAAAGAGAAAAATAAAGAAAAAGAAAAAAAGAAGTTCAAAATGTATAGAAAAGAGAGAGACAAAAGAGAAATAAAACCATATCACATTGAGCATGGAAAAGCAACTGCAGACATAATTGAGATATCTAGGTTGGTTGAACCATCGATCCCGATTTTTGAAATGAAATCATCGAGTTAAACTTACCTAAGGATTAAGATGTGAAAGAACCTTTGCACACACACACTTTGAGTCTGGCATAGATCATTTATTCAAAGATTTGAGTTGCGTTGAAAGTTTTGAAGGTTCTCTGGTTTCAATACTGGGCATTCTTTGAGGGTGATAGTATGTATAACTATTGGGAATATTTTGTAGCATGTGATATAGTATGATGATATGGAAGGCCCCACCATGTGGTTCATCTTGACCAAGTGCAAACAGCAGAGAGCAGAAAGCTAAACCAAGACTGGGGGTGACCAGTCTACCACACCGTGAATCAAAGACATAATAAGAAATTGAGCCATGAGACCAGAGAGGAGACTGTGCAATCACCTGGAGAACTGGCGGAAGACCTAACCTAACGGAATAGGAAATTCATTCATGCATGCATACACGTAACATATTTCGCATTCTTTTTGTGTTTGTTTTGTTTTGTATTCACAGGTTTCAAAGAAGAAAAAAGAAAGCGGCAACGACAAGCCAACCAGAATCAAGAACGTATGAGTATAAGTTTTGGGGATAAGTCCCAGGGTCGAGGCCCACGTTATTATCAGTTTTGGGGATGAGTCCCAAGGTCGAGGCCCATATCATATCAGTATTCACTTGGGGATGAGTCCCAGGGTTAAGGCTCACATCAGTATCAGTCTGGGGGCGAGGCCCATATCAGTAGAATTTTGGAATGAATCCCAAGGCCGAGGCCACATCGTCAGAATTTGGAATGAATCCAGGGAACGAATCCCAGGGTCGAGGCCCACATCAGCAGAGTTTTGGAATGAATCCAGAGAATGAATCCCAGGGCCGAGGCCACATCGTCAGAGTGTTGGAATGAATCCGGGAATGAATCCCAGGGTCGAGGCCCATATCGTCAGAGTGTTGGAATGAATCCCAGGGTCGAGGCCCATATCATCAGTTTTCGAGAATGAATCCCAGAGGGTCGAGGCCCACATTGTCAGCAGTTTCGGGAAAGAGTCCCAGGGTTGAGGCCCACATCAGTATCAGTCTTGGGTGAGGCCCACGTCAGTATCTGTTGAGGGTGAGGCCCACATCAGTATTAGTCTGGGGTGAGGCCCACATTAGTATCAGTTTGGGGCGAGGCCCTACATCTATATCAGTTTAAGGGCGAGGCCCATATCAGCTTAGGGGCGAGGCCCCGCATCAGTATCAGTTTGAGGGCGAGGCCCATGTCAGCTTGGGGGGCGAGGCCCATATTAGCATCAGTGACAGACTTGTCAGGTATGGCACTCTGGGGGCGAGGCCCACATTGGTTCAGCATCGGTTTCTGCCGGGTATGGCACTCTGGGGGCGAGTCCCACATTGGTTCAGTACTAGTTCTGCCGGGTATGGCATTCTGGGGGCGAGGCCCACATTGGTTTAGTATTAGTTCTGCCGGGTATGACATTCTGGGGGCGAGGCCCACATTGGTTCAATATCAGTTCTGCCAGGTACGACACTCTGGATATAGAGATATCAGATCAGTTCTGCCAGGTACGACACTCTGGATATAGAGATATCAGATCAGTTTTGCCAGGTACGACACTCTGGATATAGAGATATCAGATCAGTTCTGCCAGGTACGGCACTCTGGATATAGAGATATCAGATCAGTTCTACCAGGTACGGAACTCTGGATATAGAGATATCAGATCAGTTTTGCCAGGTACGGCACTCCGGGTATGGAGATATCATATCAGTTTTGCCAGGTACGGTACTCCGGGGATGGAGATATTATAGTAGCACTCCGGGTATGAAGACACAATATCTGTTTTTTCGGGTATGACACTCTGAGAATGAAGCCCACATTCAGTATAGTTCGAGAATGAACAAGCCGAGAATGGCAATCCGAGAAATGGAGCAGAGTTCGAGAATGAACAAGTCGAGAATGACACTCTAAGAATGGAGCAAAGTTCGGGAATAAACAAGCCGAGAATGAAGTACAGTTCGGGAATGAACAAAAGCCGGGAATGGCACTCCGAGAATGGAGCACGGTTCGGGAATGGATCACCTCACAGCACGGTTCGGGAATAGACCACCTCACGATAACAGTTCGGGAATGGACCACCGCACAGTAACGGTTTAGGAATGGATCATCTCATACAGTACAGTTCGGGAATGAACCATTACATCTACATCAGTATCAGTTGTGGGATGAGTCCAAAGGCCGAGGCCTACGTCGTCATCAGTATCAGTTGTAGGGATGAGTCCCAAGGTTTAGGCCCACATTCCACATCTACATCAGTATCAGTTGCAGAGATGAGTCCCGAGGGCGAGGCCCACATTAGCATTAGTATCAGTTTCGGGGATGAGTCCCAGGGTTGAAACCCACACCAGCTACAGTATCAAGTTTTGGGGGACGAGTCCCAAGGTCGAGGCCTATATCATCATCTTCAGAAGTTTGGTTATGCATCCTAGGGTTGAGACCCACATCATCTTAAGTATATTCCATTTTGGGGATGCGTCCTCGGGCCGAGGCCAATTTAGTCAGCGGTATTGGGATGCGTCCCAAGGTCGAGGCCCCCGTTGTCGGTTGCAGTTATTGGGATGCGTCCCAGGGTCGTGGACCCACTACATCATATTTTGGGGATGCATCCCCGGGCCGAGGCCCATTTTGTCAGCGGTATTGGGATGCGTCCCAGGGTCGAGGCCCCCGTTGTCGGTTGCAAATATTGGGATGCGTCCCAGGGTCGTGTGGACCACTACATCATATTTTGGGGATGCATCCCCGGGCCGAGGCCCATTTTGTCAGCGGTATTGGGATGCGTCCCAGGGTCGAGGCCCCCGTTGTCGGTTGCGGTTATTGGGATGCGTCCCAGGGTCGTGGACCCACTACATCATATTTTGGGGATGCGTACCCGGGCCGAGGCCCATTTTGTCAGTGGTATTAGGATGCGTCCCAGGGTCGAGGCCCCCGTTGTCGGTTGTAGTTATTGGGATGCGTCCCAGGGTCGTGGTCCCACTGCATCAGTTTGGGGATGCGTCCCCGGGCCGAGGCCCATTTTTTCAGCGGTATTGGGATACGTCCCAGGGTCGAGGCCCCCGTTGTCGGTTGCAGTCATTGGGATATGTCCTAGGGTCGTGGACCCACTACATCATATTTTAGGGATGCGTCCCCGGGCCGAGGCCCATTTTGTCAGCGGTATTGGGATGCGTCCCAGGGTCGAGGCCCCCGTTGTCGGTTGCAGTTATTGGGATACGTCATAGGGTCGAGGTCCCTATTGTCAGCGGTATTGGGTCGAGATGCGTACCCAGGGTCGAGGTGCCCTCGTTGTCGGCTGTAGTTTCGGGTCGAGATGCGTGCCCAGGGTCGAGGTGCCCACTACATCATTATCAGTTCGAGGGCGAGGTCCCTATTGTCAGCGATATTGGGTCGAGGTGCCCCCGTTGTCGGTTGCAGTTCCGGGATGCTTCTCAGGGTCGAGGGCCCACTGCATCATCATCACAGTTCACATTCGGTGGTTCGGGAACAAAGCCCAGAGGTCGAGGCGCCTCGCCACCATATCCACTTCATCATCAGAACAATTTTGCTAGGTACGACATGTGGATTATATGGATTATGAGGATTGTGTAGACTACCGTGGATTACCATGAATTATCGTGGACTACCATGGATTATTGTGGATTATGTGGACTACCGTGGACTATCGTAAGGCATGTGGATTATGTGGACTATCGTGGACTATGTCAAGTATTGTGGATTATTGTGGAGTATTGTGGACTATGTGGACTGCCGTGGACTACCGTTGACTATGTGGAGTATTGTGGATTATTGTGGAGTATTACGGATTATGTGGACTACCGTGGACTATATGGATTATGAGGATTGTGTGGACTACCGTGGATTACTATGGATTAGATGGACTACCATGGACTATCGTGAAGCGTTGTGGACTACCGTGGACTATTGTGGAGTATTATGGATTATGTGGACTACCGTGGACTATTGTGGATTATGAGGATTGTGTGGACTACTGTGGATTATGTGGATTACCGTGGACTACCGTGGATTATGTGGACTACCGTGCACTATGGAGATTATGAGGATTGTGTGGACTATCGTGGATTACCGTGGACTATCGTGAAGAATTGTGGACTACTATCATGGACTATCGTGGACTAGTGCGTACTATTGTGGACTACCGCGACACCCTAGGTACGGGGTTTAGCACGCCAGGAATGGCACATCATCAAATTCGGAGCAACAGGCAAACCAGGTGACAACTGGCGAGCCAGGTAAGTAAAAATGCATTGCACGTACTTTGATAGGATTGTCATTGTCACACACTGCACAAGTCCCATCAAAGTGGGAGCGACTGTAGGCACTGTATTTTTGCATGTAAGTCCCGATGATGAGTCTCATATGGAGACACTACCTCTTTGATTGTGAAAGCCGCGGGAAACGGACATTGGAAGGGTAAAGTTGGAAATTAGCATTTGGTCGGATTTAACTCGCTTGTTTCGCTTCGAGTTCGCTTGTTGGACCTCCATTTTAAAACACACACAAACCCATTAAATCACATCTCACAAATTAAATATTAAAACATTTAAAATACATGTCACAAATTAAGTTGAATTAATAATAATTAAATTAAATTAAATAACTAAATTGAAATTAAACTAAATAAATTAAAATCCAATCCAATTATAACCAATTAAATTAAATTCACAAATTAAATTAAACTAAATCTAATTAAATTAAATTTCAAAATTAAATAAATCACTCACCTAATTTGAATAATTTCTTGCCTTAAATAATTAAAATTAAACACACACATAAATTAATTGATTTCTTTCCTTTCAAATAAACCATGCACAAACCCTAATGTACTACTATATAAACATAACACAATCTAACCCTAGGATCTCTCCTTTCTTCTCCAACAGCTCTTTTCTCTCTCTCGGCACTTCAACCAAAAAATACAAAACCTAAACACCTTGACCTCTCTCTCGGCCCCTCTCACTCTCCACTAACCCTCATCCACGACACCAACAAAAAAAATAACAAGACATCTTCCTCTCATCCTCTCATTCACTCTCAAACAGCACAGCCCTCTCTCTCAAAACCGTAAAAAAAAAAACCTTCACGCAGAGACCCTTCACTGACATCAAATCTTCGCCAAACATAGATCGGGAACAACCACTCGCAGCCTCCACTAGAAAAATCCATACACTCAACCCTTCCCTCAACTTGGCTATCAACCTCAAGGCTCATCACATAATAAACTCTACTGGACACGATATCAAAAACGCACACAAAGTAGTCCCAAAAGTCACCAATTAACGAGAACCCTAGACACCTCTTTGGAAGCCACACAACAAACACCGACACAGCCAACATCAATTGAAGACAAGAGCCACCTGGACGCAGCCAAACCCCCACCAACACGTCCCACAAAACCCTTTAAACCACCTATCTTCACGCCCCTTTAAACAAGTCCAGTAGACTGCCTCCATCTTTTCCCCTCGCATCTCTCTCCTCTCGGAACTGCAACAAAGACACATCATCATGCACAAGCGCTCACCCTTCACGCTGCCTAAGGCCCTTGCCACCTGCCTATTAGCCTTACAGCAGCACTTCGCCCCACTAACCAACGCACCCACGTCAACCATTAAACAACACATCACATGCCCCTTTGAAGCCAAATCAACGTCAAAGTTGACCATCTCTCCACGCCACATAGCCCATTCAACAAAGACAACTTCAGCCACGCATACTGCCCCAAACCCCACGCTCACACACCTCGCCACCTAGCCATAAAACGCCACACAGCCCACTCACAACCTGCACCTTGACAACGCCACTTGCCCCACTCATTAACTCTCAATCCATGCTCACACACCTGCTCGGCTAGTCCACACTTCACGTAACAGCCCTTGCGAACCCTGCCACTCAATAAGCCTTAAACTGCCGCATCTTACACACCCAAAATGGCCCAGAAAACACACCCATAAACTGACCTAAAACTACATCAAAAACTGCCCAGTAAACTGCCCAAAACAGTCCCAGAAACTGGCCAGTAAACTGCCCAGAAAACTGCCCAGAAACTGCTAAAAACAGTCCAGAAAAACTACATCTTTACCACCGAAAACCAAGACCCCAAACAGCAGTGAAACAGAGTGAAAACAACAACCCGAACAGCGAAACAATGAGGAAAGATGTTGAGTTAGCAAATCGGAAAAGTAGCGGATCATTCACCCTTCCAACGGACGTGTAACGCCCTTTCGTGAGACGACAAAATAGGTTAGACCTGAGGGCACCTTTTTACTTATCTTCTTTCGTTTTATTTTATTTATTTTAAAATATTATTGCATGAGATTCGTTTGAGGCATGATGTGATTGTTGGATGAGCGGGATGTGTGTTCCCTTTTGTGGTATATCGGATGGAAATCCGGACGTAAATTCCGTAGCCGATTCCGAATGGACGGTATTGCGGTCTGCACTCGAGATACAACGCCACGTACCACTTAAGATGCACGTATCTCGTCTCATCCAAATTTGTATTTGAGCATGCCATAGTTCTAGGCCGTTTATTTATTATTTTAAGCATGAGTTAATTTAGCCTTGTTATTTAATTTTCAAAGCATGATTGTGTTATTTAGGCATGTTGTTTCTTCATTCTTTATGCATGATGTTTCGTTTAGTTTATGTTTATGTTTAATTAGTTATTTGTTTACTCTGGTTTAATGGTTCAATATGCTCGTTGTGTTATATTGCGTGGAGTTATTTGGATGAAAGCATGTTAGATTTTAGTACCCTTGAGCATGAATGTTGAATAGATTCGGTTAGTTTATTGCACAAATCATATCATCACAAGTGATATAAGTAAGGGACCATTTCGAACCCAACGGTTTGAGGTCTTCCCTTGCGAGGGGTGAGTGCGGCCTTAAATCTTTGTCCCGGTTCACACCGGGTGGGTGGCTCCATGTTATTTCGTACTGCCAACTAGGCCGCGAGTCTAGAACAACGTCGTCCAGGTTCTGTTGTCTACAGTAATATATTGGATATATTGGCATATATGGGATATATGTTTCGGACTTGGATGTCCCCCTACTGGATCTAGGAATTGGATGGGATCCAATTGATCTTAGAGATCTACCTAGTTAATTATCATATAATTTGTTGGCCAAAGTCAAGATTGTGTGACATTTAACGGGATCCTAGCCCACTAGGAAACAAGGTTTCCCGAGTACTCGACAGAGGGTTAGAGGCTCGTCGAAAAATAGTGGGAGGCAAATATTAAATTTGCAATATTCTTTTAGTTACTTGTCAGACGCGCTCATTACAAATTATTCGTCAAAAATATTAATATATTAGTTGAACTAATATTTAATAGTCGTTTTAATAAAACAGTTGGACTGTATTTCAAACTATTCATTTATAGTTGATTATATAATTGGATTATAGTAATCAATATATTTGAATTAATCAATTAAATTATAGTTGATTATATAGTTGGACTATAGTAATCATTATAATAAAATAGTACCTAAAATCGTTGATTTGATAGTAAGACTATTAGAATCAAGATAAATTGAAAGATTAGTGTTTAAAACATAATCCTGGGTGAAAATGTATTTAAACGACTTTAATTTTCAAATTGGGAATAAAATTGCAGGATGGTCCTGGAAACTAATACGTTACTTTATTTGATAAAATAACATATTAGGCTTAAGCCCGGAGTTGAGCAAATAGTAGAACATGATATTTGGAATATTCATGTGATGATAACTTTAGTGCTTAATCCATTAAACTTGTCGTATAGACTCCTTAATTTCTTAATCAGAACTAAGGATTAGATCCTCAAAGTATGATAATGAAATTGAAGGATCTTCATAGATCTTTGAAGTACTAAATTGCAATAGTAAACTCATGGAGAGTTAATGGCTATACTCAATGAGTCAAAGCCAAATTTTGCAATAAGGCGAGAAGCGCAAGACGCATCTTACTTCGACATTCTGGAAGGCCAATGCTTGGCCAAAGGCTTCTGGAGTGTGAAAAGGGCAAAGGTAAAATCATTATAATCTTCTGGGAAGATAAATGACATATCCCAAAATGTCTGCCTAAATTGTGGCAAACGGGATCGCGGAAACGTGACTGCCATTTGGACAAAGCAGACATGAAGGAATTGAAGACGGGCTAGGCTCTGACTTTAAATATGTTTTTCATAAATTATGTTCACTACTAGTATTAAAATTGGATTTTAAATACTTAGTGTGGTACATAAATATGTATTGATGTGCAGAATCTGCTATGAGCAGGGTACTTACTTCAATTAAGATATAATATCTGCGAATTAGAGACGGGACAAAAGTCGCTGTTTTAACCGTAGATACCTAAGTTTAGGAACTACCCTTCGGGTGTGTACCTAAATTAGGAAACTGTTAAAATGTAACTAGTTTGACTAGATACATTATCTCTATATCAGGGTTTAACCCGTTGCAAGTATACCTTTATATTCTAGAACACTAAAGTGTTTTATTATATAAAGGTGATATTGAGATAAACACATTAGATGTGAATAACAGTATTTATATTTTGAATATAAATGAATCTCAAACATATAACATGACAAACAAATAGCTCAAACTGATTTAATCAGTTGAGACTTAAACGTGGCATTATTGTCTGGGACACAATTAAACAAGAATCGTATATCCACACTTTTGAAGAGTGGGTACTATGACAAATTTGATACTAATCAAATAATGTCAACGAATCTAGTTTATTGGGAAAGTGCCTAAAACACTATTTACTTGGTAAAAGTGTAATTGCCACCGATCAGTTAGCCATAGTTCATAGTGAAGCAAGTGGGCCCATATCTAGCTAGGCTAGAGGTGGATATGAATATTTCGTGACCTTTACGGATGTGGCATCGTGTTATGGTTATGTGTTTCTTTTAGAACACAGAACGAAAACTTTTAAAGTTTCGACACGAAATAGACAAACAGATCGACTAAAGTGTAAAACCATCACGGTTGAACCATGATGAAAATACTTAAGCAATAAGTTTCTTATATACTTGAAAGAGTATAGTATTCTTTCAATGAGGACTCCTCCCGGAACACGTCAGTTTAACGGTGTGTCTGAACGGATAAATCGAATTTTGTTGGACATGATAAGGTTAATCATGAGTCGCTCTGAGCTACCATTTCCTTTAACGGATACACATAAACAGTGCAGAACTTATTTAGAATAAGGTTCCATAAAAATCTGTTTAACAGACTTCATATTAGATATGAACAGGAAAGAAACCGGGTTTTCTCATTCCTGAAAATTTGGGTATGTTAGGCATATGTTTGGATGATACCAAACTAAAACCGAAATTGGATAAGTGCCTAAGTTGTTGGTTATCATAGGGAAACCAAAGTATAGTACTTATATATCTCATAAGAGAACAATTTAATTGTTGTTCACCATGCGATTTTCCTAAGAGGAATACCTATATACAGTGGTAAGTGGGAGGAAAGTAAAACTCAATGAAAATCAGAGTAATACTATTCCAGGCACCGAGTCCTTATTGGAACACAAATAGTTCATCAAGGATGAAACTATAACAATGATCTTCGAATACACAAGAACCACGTAAGTCGGAGAGAGTCAGAAAACAACCTGTGGTATGGGTTTCTGATCTCACCTCATAAAGATGTCAATCTTATTGAGGAATACGAACTGACTACGTATGAGGAAGTGATACAAGATATCGACTCCCTATTATGGCAAAGTGTCATGAAATCCGAAATGGATTCCATGTATACCAACCAAGTTTGGATACTAGTTGATGTACCGTAAAGCATTGTGTCTATTGGTACTATATAAGTCTTCAAGGAAGATATACATGGAAGGCAATATACCAACGTACTAAGCTAGGCTTATAGATAAAAGGTATCGTTATCAATATTGTGTCGATTACGATGAAACCTTTTACATGTTGCCATGGTAAATCCATTTGGATAATGCTTGCTAATGCTGCATGTTTCATTTATGAAATGTGGCAGCTGAACGCCAAAATTGCTTTCCTTGATGGAAACCTATTGGAGGATGTTTACAACATCTTGACGGTTTTGTCGTACCATAACAAGCAAACTAGGTTTGCAGGTTATTTGATCCATGGATGGATTGAAGCAAGCAATGAGTTCTTGGAAATATCGTTTGATGTAATCATAATGGTGTATGATTTAATTCAAAACGAAAATGATTCTTGTGTATATAAGGAGGTTAATGGGAGCGCACTGACAGTGAAAGTCCTAAGTAATAATGACATGTCATTTCTTGGAAATGATATTCCCATAATACAATCGGTGAAAGCTTGGCTTTAAGAAAATTCTCCGTAGAATTCTTGGGAGTAACAACCTTTATTCTAGGAATAAAGATCTACTGGGATAGATTTAAAGTTCTTAATAGTCTTCGAGAACTCGTACATTGAAATAAATGTATGCGACCTGGTGTCTCATACGCTTTGATCATATGGAGTCACAATTGGGCCAATCTAAGTGATAGTCATTGGATTGATGTTAAGAATGTCCTTAAGTATCTTAGAGGAACTAAGGATGCTGTCTTATACTATGGAGAAGGAGAACTTGAAGTGACTAGGATCATTGTTGCAAGTTTACTAACCGATAAAAAGGACAATAAGTCATAACAACGGTACTACAAAGTTTGAATAACGGAACAGTGAGCTGGAAATCTTCCAAGCAAGATACTGTTACCGAATAAACAACAAAAGTGGATTATTGCTATAGCTGAGGCAGCAATAGAAGCCATTTGGGTCGATAATAAATCTAATTAGATTAGATATAGTTCTGTTAGCAGCTGAGCTAGGCTTCAGCGCATGCTAAAGAATTAATGGTCTCATCAACGATCTAGATATATACTTCGAGTATTCATCTGATTCGTTCAGATCATACATCGTGGCGATGTGATGATCGAATAAATCGCATCAGATGATAATCATGAAAATCCACTGACGAAAGTCTTTTCTCAGTAATTTGAGCGAACCGTGCATAGTTCGGGTGTAGGACACTCGAGTGACTGGCTATAGGCCAAGTGGGAGATTGTTGGACAGTTATGACCCATAGCGTCACTATTTGTACATATCATGATGTTGTTGTACAAATTAACTATGTGACAAAGGAATTGCTCTCTTATCATTTGTGATTAGATCACCAAGATGTATAAATGATAGGAGGTCCTTATGATTAGTTCCTGGATTGAGATGATATGAGACAGTATCAATCCATGAAGGTTTAATCATTAAATATCCATAATTAGATTATTATCGAGATTGGACATCGATAATACGTAAAAGACTAGTATTACACTTGTATACGTTGTGAGGGCATAACGGCATAGTTCCCATATATTTGGGTATAGGATACTCATGCAAGTGTAGTAGGAGGTTGTGTTTTACCGATGGTACGGAAAACAACTTCGCTTTGGATAGACCCCTCAGAATTCCATTGGTAGTATGACTATGTGTCTATGGAAGTCCGAAATCAAGGTAGATGTATTTGGTCTTAACTTGAGACTTGCACCGCTAATACTTGCGACAATCAATGTACATTGGTTTTAGGTCATCCAGGGCTTTAACAGGTTCTGTGTACGCCTCTGCTGGGTATATTGAGAATCGTAGTGTGTTGGGTGTGATGTCAAGACAGATGTATCACTCCAGTCATAGTGGAGATGATGGTCACGTAGGATACGGAACTGGTTCTCTTATGTACTGCAGTCATCGGGATAAAATGACTAGGTCATGTTTATCCGATAAAGAGACTAGTTACTAGAGATTCAATATGTTTTTTATACGGGGCAGACACAATTCCAGCCCCAGGCCTAACACGTGACATCCGATACTGGATCGAGATACGCAATACTACGTATACTACGCTTGATATAGATCACATATTCCTGTAAGGATATTTCTGGAGAATTGGGTAGGCATGTCGCTTTGCTAGAAGCCAACCTTGTCTTGTAAATCGGTACAAACGTAGTACTAGGTACTTATGTGTTCGGATAGTCCGACGACCGAATTTACTGCCAACATATCCGGGGATCTCATGGGTCGCTTTCCGAAGATTCACCGATGACGTATGACTCGCACTTTAATTAATCTAGGATTAATTTAATGAGAGAGAAAATTAATCTGGGATTAATTGCGGAGATATTTTATCTGGGATAAAATATTAATTAAAAGAGAGAGAACGATTAATTTGGAATTAATCGATAAAATTAATTTATGCGATATATTAAACGAAATTGGATTTCGACGCGGAATTAAAATCAGATTTTAATTCGGGCGAACGAGTTAATTTAGAATTAATTCGTAAGCGATGTGAATAGTAATTTTGCTAGGCATAATTATTTAATTAAATTTGATTTAATTATGTCGCAACCGAAAATTCGTTAATTCAGAATTAGCAAATCCGAGCCCGGGAGTGTTTGCGGAACCATTCGCATTTAGAATCGAAGTGGGATCCGCAAGTCACATCTAGCGTCACATCATTCGTCAATCAAGTGATAAATGTCTTTCACTTTGAGTGATTGACACCAGTCACTATTCATGATTGATGTAAGTGGTTGAAAAGCTTTTGAAAGCTTGAAAGACATTTATCAATATTTTTATTTGATATTTGATTTTTTTGGTTTTGTGTATTAGATATACAAAACACAAAATTCTTCTCATTCTCTCCCTTATGCATTCGGCCATGAGGCCTTCTTCTCCTTCTCTCCCTTTTTGGTTTTTGAAACCATTTTCTTCTTGTTTTCTTGGCTTGGCCGAAAACTATAACAAGTAATAGGATGATTTGTGGCAAATCATCAAGGTGCTAGCACACAAAGAGGCATACTAAGGTGATAAGGAAACTCATTTGTGAGCTTGGAATCACCATCAACAAAAGCTTGGAGCTTGGAGCATCAATGGAGCACACTTGGAGGACCAAAGCCGAAAATTTGGAACTACAAAAATAGCCCACTGCCGAGCACTCTAGGAGGAGGCATAAAAGTTTTTGTTGTCCACCGCATCGCTCAACCGCTCGATGTAAGTATTCCGCAACTTCCTAGATGTATTCACATGTTTGTTTCTTGCTTATTATTCGATCCTCGGGACTTAGAGATTTCCCAACATCAGTATGAATGGATCAAGTAATTATGGGGGGAATATTTTAATTAGTGTTTCATAAGGAAAACATCTTTTTAATTAGGGACAAGATTTGGCTAGATTGGGAAGGTGATATATTTGATTTTATTTGTTTAGGTATGTGAATTATTTAAATTGGGATGTGATTTATTTAGTTTAGGAAGGATATTATTTTAATTTGTGACATGTTTTAAATGTTTTAATTATTTTTGGGTGGGTTTTGGTGGGCTAATTGGGCTTGGGCGTGAGGCTAGCAGCAAAACCAGAAGTACCGACACCATTCGAACGCCGATTCGAACGCTGCACGAACGCCCGCTATCTGCTTGACGTTCGAACGTGTTCACGAATGCAGCACGAACGAAAACAGTGAACATGTGAATTGAATCCAATGACATACTTATTCTGAATTTCCCCTTCCGACATTCGTTTCCCGTGACTTCCGTGACTTAAAAGGTAGTGTCTCCAAATAAGACTCATCATAGGGACTTACATGCAAAATGCAGTGCCTACAGGTATCGTCATCAACATGGTTTCGATTACGACGACACCTTTTACCCGTTGCCATGATTAAATCCATTCGGATAATACTTGCAAGTGCTGCATATTTCGTTTATGAAAAATGACAGCTGAACGTCAAAAACCGCTTTCCTTAAACGGAAACCTTTTGGAGGATGTTTATAACATCCTGATGGTTTTGTCGTGCCAAAACATGCAAACAAGGTTTGCAAGTTAAATCAATCCATTTAGGGATTGAAGCATGCATAGCGTTCTTGGAACCAACGTTTTGATGAGATCATAATGGTATATGATTTCAATCAAAACGAATATGATTCTTGTGTATATAAGAAGGTAAGTGGGAGCGCACTGACAATGAATGTCCTATAAGTTGATGATGTATTGCTTCTTAGCAATAACATTCCCATAATACAATCGGTGAAAGCTTGGCTTTCATTAAAATTCTCCATGAAATACCTGGGAGAAGCAGGCTTTATTCTAGGAATAAAGATCTATTGGGATAGATCTAGAAAGCTGCTGACAACCCTCCAAGAGCTCGTACGTTTTTGAAATGTATGTGACCTGATGTCTCATATGTTTTGAGCATTTGTAGACGCTATAAGGCCAATCTAGGTGATGGTCACTGGATTGATGTAAATAACATCCTTGAGTATCTTGGAGGAACTAAGGATGCTTTCTGGGAATATGGGGAAATGAGAATTTGAGGTGACTAGGTTCACCGCTGCAAGTTTCCAAACCGACAAAGACGACTTTGAGTTGCAATAAGGGTACATATTAAGTTTGAATAATGGAATAACGAGCTGGAAATCTTCCAAGCAAGATACTGTTGCCGAATAAATAACAAAAGTGGAACATTGCTGCAGTTGAGGCAGCAAAAAAAGCATTTTGGATCTATATAATCCTAATTGGATTAGGTGTAGTTCTTTTAGCAGCTGAGCTGGGCTACAACACAGGCTAAGGAACCGCGATCTCATCAACGATCCAAGAATATACTTCGACTATTTCATTTGATTCGTCAGATCATAGATCGTAGCGATGTGATGATCGAATAAAACACATCAGATGATAACATTGTAAATCCGCTGACGAAAGATGTTTCTCAGCAGAAGTTTGAGCGACCCATATATAGTCCAAGTGTAGGAAACTTGAGAGTGATTGGCTATAGTCCAAGTGAGAGATTGTTGGACAATTATGACCCATAACATCACTATTTGTATAGAACATGGTGTTGTTGTACAAATTAACTATGTGACAAAGGAAATTGTTCTTTTATCATTTGTAATTGGATTACCGGGATATATAAATGATAAAAGTCCATAAGATTAGTACCAGATTAATAAGATATGAGACAATATTAATCCACGTAAGGTTTAATCATTAAATATCCCTAGTCGTAGTATTATCGAGACTGGACATCGATAATACGGAATAGGCTAGTATTACACTTGTGCGTGTTATGGAAGCGTAACGACATAGTTCTTATATATTTGGGTATTGGATACTCAAGCAAGTGTAATAAGAGGTTCTGTTTACCGATGGTATGGAAACAGCTTCGCTCTGGATAGACCCCTGGGAATCCCATTGGTAGTATGACTATGTGTCTATGGGAATCCGAATCAGGGTAGGTGAATTTGGTCTTAACCTGAGACTTGCACCGCTAATACTTGCGACAATCAATATACTTTGGTTTTGGTCGTTCGAGGCTTTTACAGGTTCTGTGTACGCCTTTTCTGGTATTAAGAATCGTAGTGTATTGGGTGTGATGTCAAGATGGAAGTATCACTTCAGTCATATAGAGATGATGATCACGTAGGATACGAAACTAGTACTCTTAAGTACTGCAGTCATCGAGATAATATGACTAGATCATGATTATCCGATTATAGAGACTAGTTACCAGGGATCCGATATATGCTTCGTACAGGGCATACACAATTCCAGCCCTAGGTCTAGCATGTGATATCGATACTGGATCGTAATACACAATACTACGTATACTACGTCTGACAAAGATTATATATTCCTTTAAAGAATATTTCTGGAGAATTGGGTAGGCACGATGCTTTGCTAGAAGCCAACCATGTCTTGTAAATCGGTAAGGACGTGGTACAGGGTACGTGTTGGGGTTGGTGCTCAGAGCGCCAATTCCCGGTTGTATTTCTGTTAAATACTTCTGTAAAACATTATTATTATGAATAATATATGCAGTTTCTATAATATAATCTATCTTTCTATATGGTAAAGACGTAATGACCCTAGAATGATTAGTCATGATACAGTTGCAAAAGCGTCGCAACGGACATTGAGAAGTATCATGACATTGTCATTCTCAGATAGTTCCTGGTCAATGTTTACACTACTTGGTCAATATAGTAAACCCGTTGAGACCGGTACATGTCGTATACTGGAATATATGATTCCAATGGTTTTTCAATGAACCATAAGTCTTGGAGACTAGTATAGACGTGTAGGTGTTTATAGCGGATAAACATTGAACCACTCACCGAAGATTCTTAATGGATGGTACACCAGCGTCAATAAGAATCTTCTTGGGTTGAGTAGCACTTGTGACTCTTAGACTTGAGATGCCATTGTGGGCACATGAGACATCTTCTACCCTTAGACGGCAGTCACATCACCGATCTATTTAGATCAGACCTCTGCTTGTTCGTTGGGTGTAGATAGATCCTCAGGGTGTCCTATGTGTATCAAGATAGGATCCGTCAGTTCTGTGTACCAGAGCATAGGTAGTCCATATGATTAGCAATCAGATAAAACCATGGGCCCGTGGTAAAGTTTAGAAGCAAGTTCTAAACATTCTTTTGAGATTGCTAATAGAATAGTCGACTGGATAATCCCGATAGAGATTTGACGTTTACATCTATATCTCTGGGATTTATCCGGATACCTGTGACGGAGGAATTATACATTTTCCATGACCTCGACCTGTATGGTTCAGCGAGATTATCCGTGATCGTCATAATCTACGGGTGGATAGATTATGGACACGAAATTAGATTTCGTGACAGATATACCTGAATCTAGAGAGTCTCAATAATGAAACATACTCGTAGAGCACTAGAGCAACATTAATAAATAATATTGATTATTTATAAAGTCGTTTAAAGGTTAAATGCTAGATACGTGCTAAAAGAACTAAATAGTCATTTGCTTAATTATTGTGTATTTACATTTAATACTTGATTAATTTAAGTATACATTAATTAATAGTCAAAATGAGTTATTTGACTTATATCCTAAATGAATACATGTTTTTAATATTTAATGTAAATATTATACATATATTTAATATATTTATATTTGATTAATTAATTGATTATTTAATTGTTAAATGATTAAATTAATTAAAATATAAATATCTTACATTAGGATATATTAAGTAAATGATGTTAGTTGCCTTTGTTGACTTAAATAAATGTCTAATAAATTTTTATTAAGATATTTATGCAAGTTGATAACATTAATTTGAAATGAAATTGAAATTACATTACTTGTATTTGCTAAGGTGAAATTCGGCCAAGGCTTATATGTTACAAGTATATATTGATTTTCATTTCACTTTACAAATAACCTAATACACTTTACTAAAAGAAACTCCATTGAAGAGTGGTGAATATATGAGTGGTGAGTTCATGGATTATATGAAGGAGAATGGGATTCTCGATCAATATACTCCTCCAGGTACACCACAACACAATGGTGTATCTGAAAGGAAAAATCAGACTTTATTGGATATGGTCCGATCGATGTTGAGTTTCACAGATTTGCCCTATTACTTATGGGGCTACTCTCTCTTAACAGCCGCACATCTTTTTAATAAGATTCCTTCAAAAGCTTTTCCTACGACTCCGTATCAGATATGGTTCGGTAGGAGACCAAATCTTAATTATATTAAGGTTTGGGGTTGTCCTGCCTATGTCAGGGTGACTCAGCAAGATAAGCTTTCGCCTCGAGGGCAAAAGTTTAGGTTTGTTGGATATCCTTCGAATACAAGGGGATATCTGTTCTATGATACCGAGCATCGAAATGTGTTCGTAGCTTGCTTCGCAAAATTTCTAAAAGTAGAATTCTTGTCAGAAGGTGGTAATCATAGACAGGTTGAGCTTGATGAAGTCCAACCTGAAAACAGCGAACCAACGGAGGAACCTGAAGTTCAAGTAGATGAAGGACCTTCAACACACACACTCCGTAGGTCGGAAATGGTATCTAGACCTCCTGAACGCTTGTATTTGATACAAGAAAAGAGTCTGGATGTTCTCTTAGTTGAAGAGACAGATCCTTTCACCTATAGAGAATCGATGTTGGACATCGACTCCGTGAAATGGCAAAGTGCCATAAAATCCGAGATAGACTCAATGCATGAAAATCAAGTTTGGGACTTGATTCCGTTTCCCGAAGGAATTGTTCCTATCGGTTGTAAATGGGTTTACAAGAGGAAGCGCGGGCCTGACGGTAAGGTTAAAACTTACAAGGCCCGACTGGTAGCAAAAGGTTACACGCAGCGACCTGGCGTCGACTACGATGAAACTTTTTCGCCGGTAGCAATGCTTAAGTCTATCCGGATTTTGCTTTCTATAGCTGCGTATCATGACTACGAGATTTGGCAAATGGATGTCAAAACGGCTTTTTTAAATGGATTTCTTGATGAAGAAATCTATATGGAACAGCCGGAAGGTTTCACGTCCAGCGAAACCTCGGGTATGGTATGTAAGCTTAAGAAGTCCATTTATGGACTTAAACAAGCTTCACGAAGTTGAAATCTTCGATTCGATGAGATTATTAGATCGTCTGGTTTTCTCAAGAATTCGGAAGAATCCTGTGTGTATCAGAAGGCCAGTGGGAGCATGGTCGTATTTTTAGTCCTATATGTTGATGACATCCTAATCGTTGGGAATGATTTAGGTATGTTACAAAGCGTCTAGTGTACCTCTGTAAGAATTTCTCCATGAAGGACCTGGGAGAAGCTTCCTATGTTTTATGGATAAAACTCTATCGAGATAGACAAAGGAGGATGATTGGGTTATCCCAATCAACGTACATAGATAAGATCTTGGAACGGTATAGTTTTAGTAACTGTAAGACAGCAAACATACCGTTCAGACATGGGATACATCTTTCTAAGAAGATGTGTCCACAAACAGAAGATGAGAAGGTTAGAATGTCTAACCAACCTTATGCTTCGTGTTTGGGTAGCATAATGTATGCCATGTTATGTACGAGGCCTGATATCAGTTTCGTTGTTAGCGTAACTAGCAGATATCAGTCCAATCCAGGTAATGACCATTGGATGGCCATTAAACATATCCTAAAGTATCTTAAAGGTACTAAGGATAAGTTGATAATTTATGGAGGAAACGAGCTGCAGGTTAATGGGTATACAGACTCCGATTTTCAATCGGATCTCGATGATAGAAAGTCTACATCTGGATTTTTCTTTACCCTTAACAGAGGTGCAGTTTGTTGGAAGAGTTCCAAACAGGGATCGACAGCTGATTCCACCACTGAGGCGGAATATATTGCAGTTTCTGAAGCTGCAAAAGAGGTTGTGTGCATAAAGAACTTTATCACAGAATTGGGAGTTGTCCCAAGTATCGAGAATGCGATTCCATTATACTGTGATAATACTGGAGCCATTGCGCAAGCAAAAGAACCGAGGGCAGATCAGAAGTCGAAGCATGTGTAACGCAAGTACCACATCATTCGAGAGATCGTGTCGGGAGGGGATATTATCGTGTGCAAGGTATCGAGTGAAGATAATATAGCAGACCCGCTGACGAAGGCCATACCTCCGAAGTTGTTTGATAAACACGTGGAGTCGATGGGTATTAGATATAATCGATATTGGCACTAGAGCAAGTGGGAGATTTTGTTGGGGTTGGTGCTCAGAGCGCCAATTCCCGGTTGTATTTCTGTTAAATACTTCTGTAAAACATTATTATTATGAATAATATATGCAATTTCTATAATATAATCTATCTTTCTATATCGTAAAGACGTAATGACCCTAGAATGATTAGTCATGACACAGTTGCAAAAGCGTCGCAACGAACATTGAGAAGTACAATGACGTTGTCATTCTCAGACAGTTCCTGGTCAAGGTTTACACTACTTGGTCAGTATAGTAAACCCGTTGAGACCGGTACATGTCGTATACTGGAATATATGATTCCAATGGTTTCTCAATGAACCATAAGTCTTGGAGACTAGTATAGATGTGTAGGTGTTTATAGCGGATAAACACTGAACGACTCACCGAAGATTCTTAATGGATGGTACACCAACGTCAATAAGAATCTTCTTAGGTTGAGTAGCACTTGTGATTCTTAGACTTGAGATGCCATTGTGGGCATATGAGACATCTTCTACCCTTAGACGGCAGTCACGTCACCGATCTATTTAGATCAGACCTCCGCTTGTTCGTTGGGTGTAGATAGATCCTCAGGGTGTCCTATGTGTATCAAGATAGGATCTGTCAGTTCTGTGTACCAGAGCATAAGTAGTCCATATGATTAGTAATCAGATAAAACCATGGGCCCGTGGTAAAGTTTAGAATCTAGTTCTAAACATTCTTTTGAGATTGCTAATAGAATAGTCGACTGGATAATCCCGATAGAGATTTGACGTTTACATCTATATCTCTGGGATTTATCCGGATACCTGTGACGGAGGAATTATACATTTTCCATGACCTCGACCTGTATGGTTCAGCGAGATTATCCGTGATCGTCATAATCTACGGGTGGATAGATTATGGACACGAAATTAGATTTCGTGACGGATATACCTGAATCTAGAGAGTCTCAATAATGAAACATACTCGTAGAGCACTAGAGAAACATTAATAAATAATATTGATTATTTATAAAGTCGTTTAAAGGTTAAACGCTAGATACGTGCTAAAAGAACTAAATAGTCATTTGCTTAATTATTGTGTATTTACATTTAATACTTGATTAATTTAAGTACACATTAATAATAGTCAAAATGAGTTATTTGACTTATATCCTAAATGAATACATGTTTTTAATATTTAATGTAAATATTATACATATATTTAATATATTTGTATTTGATTAATTAATTGATTATTTAATTGTTAAATGATTAAATTAATTAAAATATAAATATCTTACATTAGGATATATTAAGTAAATGATGTTAGTTGCATTATTGACTTAAATAATATCTAATAAAGTTGTATTAAGATATTTATGCAAGTTGATAACATTAATTTGAAATGAAATTGAAATTACATTACTTGTATTTGCTAAGGTGAAATTCGGCCAAGGCTTATATGTTACAAGTATATATTGATTTTCATTTCACTTTACAAATAACCTAATACACTTTACTAAAAGAAACTCCATTGAAGAAACTTAAAGAAAGCTTGAGAAAGAAAGAAAGATTAAAGAAAGCTTGGAATTTTAGTAAGTTTTTCAAACTTGCTATTAGAGAGGAAATTGTTCCTTAGGTTCTAGGCTTCAACATGTGATGTTCTTAGATTATTTCTTTCTTTATTTTTTTGTTTTTGTTGATGGAAGTTTGATTGAAGTGTTGAGCATGTATGTGAATGAAGGTTGTGACTATTGTAGTTGTAAACTTTCTTTTAAGGTTTATGAAACCATGTTGCTAATCTAGAGTTATTGACCACTCTTAAATGACCTAGATTTGATCTTGAGTTGTTCATTGTGTTGAGACTTGGATTGGATGGAAGAATGATGATTGAAGTAATTGATTTAATGTATTTGGTCTAATTTGTCAATTTGTGGAAATTGTAAAATTAGGGTTCATGACGGATTCGAAATTTGGGGTTTTTCATATATGTTGTGTATTTGTGTGTGTATATGATGCATATAAAGTTTCATGTTCATTGGATTACATCTTGATGTGTTTTGATGCATGGAATGACAAAATGCACAAACCCCCCATTTGATGGTGCTCTCGGCTTTAGTGAGGAAATTTGGGGATTTTGGTGCTTTTGGTGTTTTGATGTTTTGAACATCATAAGTTCATCTTAGAAATGATTTAGAATCATTCAAAATTGATTAGATCAATTTCGGACTAAAATGGACAAAATACCAAAGCAAGGGCATTTCGGTAAATTCACTTAAATATGATTTATTGAATTTATTTTCATAATTTTATTATTGGAATGTTAAATAAATATGTTTATTTAATTAATCCGAGAAAAATTTTTGAAATCTGAAAATCGAATTTTCACCGCTTCCGCTGCGTTACCGAATTCACCCCCTAAAAACCCCTACAGTACGCACGTATTCGGATAGTCCGATGACCGTATTTACTGCCAACATATCCAAGGATCTCTTGGGTCGCTTCCTGAAGATTCACCGATGAGATTTGACTCGAACAGAATTAATTTAGGATTAATTATGAGAAAGAAAAATAATTTGGGATTAATTACGGCCAAAATTAATCTGGGATTAATTATCAGAGAAAGAATTAATCTGGTAATTGCGTCAAGAATTAATCTGGGATTAATTCGACTAGAAGAGAGAACACGATTAATTTGAAATTAATCGGTAAAATAAATTTAATAGTTAAATTAGATTTTTCTATTTAATTTATTTATTTGGGCTAAAATAATATATTAGATATATTAATCAAAATTGGATTTCAAAGCGGAATTAAAATTGGATTTTAATTCAAGCAAATGAATAAATTTGGAATTAATTCGTAAGCGACTTTCGTAATAATTCTGCGAGGCATAATTATTTAATTAAATTAGATTTAATTATATCGCAACAGTAAATTCGTTTAGTTCGGAATTAAACGAACCCGGGCTCAAGTGAAGTTGCGTGTTGGATTGCCCGATTTAAATTTTAAATTTAAAGTGGGGCCCACCAACTTACATCAATGTGTTTGACACTTGATGGAATTTGGTAATTGGTTGAGTGAAAGCTTGAGATTGCTTTTTCTACACTCCAACCAATTCGAACACACACTTTTGGTATTTATAAAGGAAGTCAACATTTTGTGTCATAAGTTTAGAACTTGAAAACACTATTCCTCTTCCTCTCTCTCAATGGGCGTGAACTTGCTTCCTCTCCTGTGGAATTTCGTTGCAAAATTCTACATATCTAGCACTTTAAAGAGACAAATGAGGTGATAGGGAAACTAATCCATGAGTTTGGAATTCAATTTGAAGGCTTGGAGCTTCTACACATCCATGAAAGTCTTGAATATTCTCTACCAAGCAAGGTGAGTTTTTCTGCATGTTCTAGGAACACTAACAGGATTGCTTTGGACAGTGACAATGGAGAACTGGTATTGGCCTTGAAATCAGTCTAGCGTCGCGACACGTATGAGAGATAGCGTCTTGTATCGAGGATCTGATATGCAAGATATTGCTAAAATGGTGCAAAAATCAAACAAATACTTCTGAAATTTTGTGATCATTTTATTTGCCATACTTTTCATGTAATCATCTCCATCCGCCACTAATTGGTCCAATACAAACACCTTAGGAAAGTACAAATTCTAAGTGGGGTACTTTGTCCCGGAGAAAATACATGTAATCTCATAAAACATAGATAAGAATTTCCAAATTTTTCTATTTTTCTCCCCTCTTCTTCAGAAGGACAACTCTTATAATTAGAATCACTCAATTGCAAATGACAAAAAGTATTTTTATAATACAAAACACCATCAAGCATAAGAAAAGTAGCATTCCATCTTGTAGGAACATCTTGTCTTAACCCTTTCTTCTCATCTAGAGATACTTGTTTAACACACTCCAAAATTTTCTTTCATCCTTTTTCTAATGCCCTTATACTCAACAAACTAAAATGGAAAATCATGCATAATAATGTCAATAGATACTAACTCACAAAAAACATAAGCTTTAAATTTTAGAACACGAGTTAACATACTACCATCACTATGATCTAACATCATCTGTTTGGGATCACGTATCTTCAATTTTGGACAAACTTCTAAATGCCTTTTCATATTACCTTTTCCGGACGAGATTACAGTTATATACTCAATACCGTACTTTCTACATCTGGATCTCGATTTTTTATCTGGAAATTCTCCCCTGACAATTTGCATAACAAAGTCCAAACTTTTGAAGTTAGTTTCCTTGATCGTGCTCATTTTTCTTTCAAAATTGATTCTGTTTCTGTAACGACTGGTAATCTCGACTATTGTTACATTACGAGACAAGTTTCGCATAACATAAATTATGTATGGACACATATACACTCATGAAATTACCTTGGGGAAAGTCGATATATTCCTCGAAGTTCCGATACAAAATTGTACGATGCACCAATCCGGACAATTTATGGTATTTGGGCCATAAATTTCTCATACGAACTCCAATTTTTATGAATTTTATATCGTCGAAAATCTGAGATCGAGACCTACAACTTTTATGTTGAATAGTTTTCCACATCCGAACCAAAAATAGGTAAAAATACAGCTAAAAAATATGGGTGAATAGTGCCGCGGACCCATCTAGAAAAATCTCAAACTTCTCAATTTTTCCAAACTTTTCTTCATAAAACAAAATATCAAAAAACCCTAAGTATAAAAGAGGGACACTATTCAAACATTCCTAAAAATGCTTGAAGAGATGAAGAAACGTGAGAAGATGGAGAAGAAGAAGAAGAAGAAGAAGAAGAAAGAAGGGAGGGAAAGAAGAGAATGAACAAGTGTTATATACCCATTCATCAAACAAAAAAGAAGGAAAGCCATCATAGGGAGCTTGAGGAGTGAAGGAAATTAAAGGAATATAAGGTAATGGAACTTTTACCCAAATTTGAAATTATGAAATCTTGATGATATGAAGATATGTTGGTGTTAGTGGCATGTTAGGGATTGCATTTAGGTGAACAATAAACTAAGAAACTAATTGTATTAAGAAAATGTCAAAGTTTATGGAAATCTTAGATTTTGAATAGACTGACATTTTGCTTTGATGATGATATAAGATGTGTGAATATGGAGGATTAAAGAGTTGTTGTGTAAAAGTTGTGGTATGGAATTGTGGAAGTGTGTTTGAGCAATTAGACATGGAAAAGTTGATGATAAGCCCTGAATTTTGGCCTAGAGTCGCAACGCTAAACATCGCGTGTCGCGACACGTACTGGGTAATTTGTGCAGAATTGATTCTGGGTTGCACGCGTCGCGACGCGCACTAGAAATCTTCAAACATTCATTTTTGGAATGGTGAGCGTCGTGACGCGCAAGGCCCTGCGTCGCGACGCAAAGACTAGAATTTCCCAAAATATTTTTAATTCATTCCAGCTTCACCTTAGCGTGTTAGAGGATATCCCAAAGGTCTCGTATCAGTTCATATATATACATTATATCATTTTTGGAATGGTGAGCGTCGTGACGTAGTGAAGTGTTAACGAGTACTTGAATAGATGAATTAGCCTAATCCCGTAACTTTTCTCAGTCTATCTTCTAATCAAGATTATCAATTATAGATCATCGCATGAACCACAAATTTCTTCAGCGAAGTGAAGTAAGGCTAGCGGGACTTCAAATGAGACTTAAAATCAGTGAGTGAACCTCTCTTTCCAAAGTTGATTTTATTTAAATGTTTGACTCAAGACTTACTTTTGAGCATTTTAAGGCGGTAGCCATAATTTTCACTAGTTATTTTAAGAAATAGTATGTTTCTAAAAGATAAGCTTTCTTATATGTTGAGTTTTTGAAAGAATGATTTAGAACTTGAGTTTTATGTTTTCGAGGCATGAGAGAAAAACCCACATAAGTATGTAACTTGTCACAGATATGGAATTGACAGAGAGAACATGTTCACATCTGGAAGACTGGGGGACGGCGATACATAATGCCCCCAGATCCTAGTTCGGGACTAGGGATTACAGATGCCCCTAGATCCTAGATTCAAAGCTTGGAGGGTAGTATAGATTCACACCCCCAGTTCTAGTTCAGTGGCTTAGGGGACAGTGATACGTAACGCCCCAAGACCACTAGTTTCAGGGACATAAAGTGGCATATTTTGGGGGACGACGATACTTAACGCCCCAATATCATGGTTTTGCAAAGTTTTATAGTAATAAAGTTTATAAGAAACTTTCAAAAATGCAGATTTCAGAAAAGTTTTCCAGAAAGAAAGAAAATTATTTTCAGTTTATGAAAGAGAATTCAGAAAAAGACAATTTGAGATGAATTGGGTTTTAGAATCATGTATTTTCAACGACATTTTAGTACCTATTTTTTTAAAACTTTACACTCACCTTAACCCCCCACTCCCAGTTTCTATGTTTTTTAGGTATTCCCGGAGGACGAGCTCGAGATGATGGATACTGATGACAATCACTAGAGGGTTTGGTCCACCAGGTCAAGTTAGAGAGATAGAGTCCAGTTAGAGTCAAAGAGATGTCATATATCAGTCATTGATATTGTGTCAATCATCGTATAAGGTTAAAATGTATATCTATAAAGTTATAAAAGCAAGTGTTATTGAGTATATAGTTATTAATGTTGAACTTACATATCATGTTGTCAAGTTTGGGCAACAGTCTCATACATAAGATTTTAGAATGAGAAAGAGTATCAGTGTTGTTCTTAGTTAGAAAGTCAGTGGCTCAGGGGATAGTACGGCCCATTCCCTGCTGGTAGCATCTACCGGATCAGGGATGTTATAGTTTCGTTCGTTGCTGAGAAATTTTTTTCTATCTCTTCTTCCATTTCAATTAAATTATCTACATCCAATGCTTGGAGAGTAATTAACTGTGTACGCCATATCACTTTCGTTGGTCTCCATTTTCCTGTAAATAATATTAACAAACACATCAGAGATCTAGTTGACAAGGTTATCAATTACAGACTATTCTCTACTTGTAATTTTTCCTGTATATAGTAGCCGATACATCACAAAGTCATCCACTAGCTGTAAATTTTTAGTTTTAATTTTGTAACAAGAAGAATTAATACCTATTAATATATTAACAGTAAAGGAAAAAAGAAAATGAAAATGAAACCTATTAAAATAGTTTTAATACTTCACACATTCATCCACCAGTCATCCACCAACAGCTATATAACTGTATAAGAAAAAAGAAAATGAAACCTCTTCACTATGAATTTAATCTAGATGTTTAGATCCATTTTCTTCCAAAATTAACTACAAATGGAATATTAATATATTATTGTCAACAGACCTTAATCATTATAGCCTCACTTGTAGGAAACGACTTTCCTTAGCGCAGCGGAAGTTGCTAATGTGAGCACCGACTCCGGTATGGAACTTTAAAATTTTCTTGCCTTCTCCCTTTGTTGTAGCCGAAATCCTCCAACACTTGAGGAATGGATTTTGCTCCTTTTATATAGATGAGTTTCCTTTGATGTCCAACACTTGGATCAACCACTCGTTCTTTTGAACTATGACTCGAAACCAACAAACCGAAATGTGGGCTTCACTCACAAAGATCAACTCTAAACTTTGTAGAGAAGTATAAGATCAAACTCTAAACTATTTAGAGAAATGATGTTGTCACAAAGTTTTTGGCTTTAGAAAGAAATGATGGCTAAGATCAAATATCTAATTCACTATTGTTTTTATTTCTTCTCAACACTTGAGAAAAATTTTCTTTCTAAAATTTTCTATATCTTTTCTCTCACACAACTATTGTGTATTCCTTCATCTTAATGAAAGAGTGGAGATGGTAGAGATAATATTCTCTTCCAAAAATAATTATCCTTATAACAAATCCTTCACATGCCATTGAATGGTAATGGCCAACACAAAGGAATGAAGTGTCATCCAAAGACATGTGAAATGGACAAATAAAAGCAATTAGGTCATACCTAATCTTAGACATAAATTGTTGGAGAGCATGACAAGCCATTGGGTTTTGTCTCCAAGACAATTTAAAATTAATTATCTTAATAATGATGTCATAAGCTTAATTGTGATGTAATAATTATCTCATAATTATTACTAACTTGATTATCTCATAATCAAAAAATTCTAGAAAACATTAAGTTAAACTAATTTAATATAGTTTTCATTTGTAAAAAAAATATTATTAATCTCATTAATAATATATAAATATAATATGAGCATATTATTAGACAATCTAATTATATTAGGTTTGCTACAGTTAATCGAGCTAGCACGAGGACCAAATGGACTTACGGTTTCAAGCTCTAATAATCCCGAAATATTAATTAAACTCTTTAACTAAATATTACGGATTATTAACCCCGCGTTATTCCACTAAAAACTCGAAGTTGAACTATTGTTACCGTAGATGGAAAATACCGAATAACTTCGGTGTCCATCGGTATAGTCATTACATATAGATATAGCCCTTTACGAATATCTCATAAATAGAGCTTGGTCATAAGTCCGTTAAACCCCTCTAAATATTTTGTCTCTTAAGCACCATTGATTTTATAATGAATAATTAATTCATAACAATTATGAATATAAAACTTTCTATTCGTAATAGAAAAGTTGAGCACTCAAATTGTTCAAGTCCCGAATCAACTCTTAAAAGAGATATTCTTATGCTTCTCGTAAAAAAAAGTGAATTCCATATTTATGTAAAACCTTCTCAACTACACACCAAACCATATCCCCAAAATACGTAGTTATTGGTCGGGAATACAACACCAATCTCACCATAGTAAATCAAATGACATAGACTGTCATGCATGAGTTCGTAATAAACTCATGATTAAGATCGAATCCATATATGACCATCTAGTAGATAAAATGAATTTCTTCGGTTAATGGATATTAAAATAAATTCATATTTATCTGAGTCCAGTCCTATATGATCTCATCATACAAGGTTCCTCCATTCCCTTGTCACTACATGAACGATCCCAGATCAAGGTCGTCATACAAGTATAGAGTGGACCGCAACTATAGATATACCACAAACAAAATATCCTCTTTGTTTGCTCTCTATGGACTATTTAGATTACTAACTTCAGACTTAAATCCTCTTGTGCATCAAACATACATTAAGTGTGAAAATACAAGAGTAATCAAGGTAAACAAGACAATTAGACAATATGCGATATATATCAAACAACTTTGATAAATGAATAATGCATTTATTATTATTACAAAAATCAATTCCGTTTACCATACATGAAGTTTTAGGACATATATCCCAACATCACTGTCATCACAAATCAAATTTAAACCTAACTAAAAACATATACAAAGATGCTCAGAGCCAATACAACCCCTAAGAGACCGAAGAAAAATCTATACAAACATCTTCAAACTCAACCATCATATGCAAAGATATACCAAACTAAAAACCTCTCTGATTTAGCTGAATGAAGAAAAAAAATGTATCTAGGAACTCCTTTAGAAAACGAAGCCCAACTTGAAGACAAAAGATGGAATCAAAATATATGACTTACTAGAAATGCAGAAATCGACTCACTCACGGTTGAGTTCAATTGAGATTGGAGAGAATTTTAGGTTTGAGAAATGAGAGAGGTGGCTGGTCACTGGTGAGAAATTTTAGATTTAGGTTTGAGAAATTTTACAGGCGGCTAGGTTTAGATTTTATTTTAAATAGTTAAATTTTTAGGTTAAACATAAGTAATTACTAAAATATCCTTCATGTTTAACAAATATAATCAAAACATTTAAGGGTAAATTTGTAATATAATTAAACGGGCATTAAACGAATTCAATTCGGATTCGATTCGTTTAATAAACGAATAAACGATTGATGAACTCAAATTCGGATTCGATTCGTTTATTAAATGAATTAAATCGAATTGACCCATTTATTAAACGAATCTATTTTTCCAAACCCATATTCGTTTTAAAGTGAATCGAATCGAACGAATAAATGAATCCTGACCCAAACTATCACTCCTATTAATAATCCCTTCCTTTTTTTCTTTTTAACGCTTTTAGCTTGTGGAATAAGGAATTTTATTTATTTATTTATTTAGTTTGTAATGAAGCACCTCTATGGAAAGTGCTTAAAAGGACAATAAAAAAGTGGGGATGATGATGGGGGAGATTTGCGGTCTCATTGATTTTGTCTCCACTAGCACACAGTTTCTTTTTTCTTTTAATTTTTTTTTTCCAACACTTTCATCTCATCAATTTATAGCAACATTTAATTAATTAATAATATACCAATAAAAAATCATTGTCCAAATTGTTGTTAAGTTACTATCAAGGTTTAAAAAAATTATGACAAATGACACATAAAGGGTAATTAGGACTAAAAAAATCATATGTCCCATTATTTTATATGAGACAAAAATCGTTTTATCTCGTATCCCTTTATTCATGTTGTGTTAAAATTTTGAGATATTTTTTTATCCAATCTCATCTCATTTTTAAATTGAAATAAAAAATATCACAATTCTTGTTACAATTGGGAAAAAAAAATGTCAACCCTAATAAATAGACAAGTCTCTTTCGAGTATATTTTACATAAAATTTAATTAACAATGGAACAAATTTTGTATGCTAGTGGATTATAGCTAATTGAAATCTTTATGATGAGATTTGTTTTTGTACTTGTAAAAGATAATGAAAAAATTATTTGAATAAACGTCACTCGATCTATTAAAGAAGTCAAAGGTAGTCATCTTGTGTGTACATTATTTAAAGAAGTTTCAAATCAATTTGAAAACGTAATTGAGTAGATTATGTGTACAAGAAAAAGAAAATTATCAAAATGAGTCTAAATTCAAAGTGCAACGGAGAAAATAGAGTAAAATAAAAAGATTTCAAAGCTTTCTGGCGAGAATTCCCATTGAAGCGGAAAGCTCAAGTAGAATCTTTGCAACACCACGAGAAAATTGGGAATGCTATCCGCAAGAGGTTAGACCCATCAATCTCCCTAAAACTGACCAAAATCTCTAATTTATCTAATGACACCAATGCATGACATCCATTCATAATAAACTCAAAATATGTGAAATGAAGGGGGCTCTGTGCTCACACATACAATTTATTATAAATACATAACTAAATGTACTCGACCATCGATTAACCATATATAGATACACAAGTATACAAGTCCAAAATATACACATAGACATGACCAAATATAAAAGTTCCCCTAGGTGACTTGCAACACAATATCCAACATCCAAAAACGCCATCTTCGATCAAATGGTTATGACCTCAACAAAGATAGACGGAGTCCTGTAAAACAGTTATGGAAACTGGTGGAGGGTGAGTCTCAAGAAAACTTAGTGAGCAGATACCAAAAACTATATAATCAGTGGCGTTACCAGAAATTTCAGTCAGTGAGGAATGAATTTGTTTTTACCAAAATAATATATAATGAATTCATACATATTTTTTGAAATTACAAGATGATCCATATACGTTTTAAAATTATGAAATAGCCCCTAATTTCTAAACTTATAAATTAACCCAAAATTTTCAGAATTATATTTTTATCCATAATTTCTAAAAATACCAATTTACCCTAAAAATTTAAGTAAAAATTTATTTTTAAAATTATGTATTTTAAGTTTATGTAGTATATTATATACTAAAACCAAACCTAACTATAAACATAGTTATTTTTATTTAAATGTAAAGGAATCCTTATTTTTTTGCAAATGAAAAAACACATAAATGAGTGGATTTAAAATGAAAAATAATCGATTATCTATACACATATAAATTAAATATAATTATTTTAGATATGTTTAAGAAATAAGATTGATGCAAAAGTGTATTGGAATTTTTTTAACTAATTTGGGCTAAAGCCTACATATTATATTAAATAATACAACTCAAAAAATTAATAAATAATGTATCTATGGGTGTTATTTAATTATTTATATTTTATAATATATATATATATATATATATATATATATATATATATATATGTATATATATATAATTTATAAAAAAAATTTAGTGTGTCCAGTGGGGGCAACTGCCCCCACGAGACCCAGCATGGCTCTGCCACTATATATAATTCTCAACATGTATAAAAACTACATCAAAGTAAATTTTTGAAATCAAAATCCACAACTTTCTTTTGGATAACATAATCAAAATCAAGCGCTCATTGCCCATGTCGCGTGTATAGACTGCATAATGAACGAAATAAGACATTGTTGACAAAGATGACAAGTCGATTTATTTATGATGGACAAGACCCTATACAAGCGCCTCGGTGAATCATAAAAAAAATCATAAAATAAATAAATATGATGAAAGCACTGAGACAGAAACGTATCATAATAATGCAAAGCAATATCAAATATTTCTTAGTTAAATCGAAAGTTTCAAAACATAATTTTTTTAAAAAGATAAGTAGAGAAATCATAATGTATCTACTCACAATGTGTTAGGAAGTCGAGAGTTACTAGGTGTCTGTGTTGACTGATGATCTACAATAGGATAATAAAGTATAAGATTCTTTTCAACAATTTCTTTAAAGTGAAAGCAACCTACCATGAGAATTGACATAACATGACTCTATTATTATTTTACCATTTATTTGACTTTATGTAATATATTAAACCTGACTAACCAAAATGTTGGATAATATGACCCATAGCGTCACTATTTGTACAGATCATAGTGTTGTTGTACAAATTAACTATGTGACAAGGAAATTACACTCTCATCATTTGTGATTAGATAACCATAGATATATAAATGAAGAGAGGTCCCTATGATTAGTTCCTGGACTGAGAATGATATGAGACAGTATCAGTCCCCGAAGGATTAATCATT
>SKCR01043945.1:0-58579 GCA_019454045.1 Zanthoxylum bungeanum
TTGCCTAGCGTCGCGACACTCGGTCCTTTAGGGTTTTGACTCGGGATTTTTTTTTTTTTTTTTTTTTTTTTTTTTTTTTTTTTTTTTTTTTGGCAAAACCATGTCTTGTGACATAACTCCATAGGGACGCCTCTTAAGAAGTGTCTTTTTACTCGGCCGTCTCCTGGATCAACTTTGTATCTTCGTGATTTTGTCAAGTTTTTATTTTGAAAATCCCGCTTGCACTGGCTTGCTTGTCCTGAAAAATTCCGTTTTTATTTTTCCTGCAAAACTCACACACAAATTAAAAAGTTCACACAAAAATAAATAAATAAATAAATAAATTACAACAAATTGCATGGGTTGCCTCCCTGCTAGCGCTAAATTTTTCGTCTTCAGCCAGACGTGACTGAAATCCATATGTTAAGGAGGTTTCAATGTCGTTTTGGATGTCCGATTAAAGACAATCCCGTGAGCGTTGCTTTTGAAGGGTCTCTTCCAACGGTAAAGTGGCAAAATGAGTTTTTGTTTCATTCAGTGCTCGTGCCACCTTTTTGACTTTTGTTGCTCCAGTAGTACCTGAAAAGAAAGAAAGAAAATTAGGAGGTCTCGTATGGTGCTTGACTTGGAATGGAAATTCCATTCTGTCAAACTTCTGGGTGATATCTTTGATTTGTACTCCCCAATACAGCGATGTTTTTCCTGAATGCTCTGGATCTTTATTAAGTTCTGACAGTTGCTCTCCTCCATTTGCTCTTCTTTTTGCTCCACTCCACCTTTTCTTCATAGATGTATTTGAAAATTTCTGCATTCAGCTCTTCATCTGTCATCTGTGAAATACATGTTTCAAAATTGTCAACCTGAGGATGAAAAGAAATGTCAGATTTTAGGTCTTCATCCTCTGATCTGGGTGAAATGATGGCTCAGGTTGATCTTCATCAAACATTTGTGCAAAGCATTCTCCAAGATCTTCATTTTGAGGATACAGAATTCCATCCTCATTTTTGATGCAGTTGGTACAAATATTTCAGCTTCATCCTCGTCAGAATCTGAATAATAGAAATCAAATCGAGACTTTGCCGGTTCAAGTTCCTGAACTGATACATCTGGTTGTTGATACTGCTCAGCCTCCTCCTCTGTTGACGTGTCATTGTGAAATGATTGGTACTCGAAGGCTTCATCAGTGTCATCTGAGAATGGTTCTTGAGGTATATAGTTCTGGTTTTCTGTAATTGTCTGATTTGATCTGTCATTCTCTGTATGGATTCTGCGTTACTCTGAACTTGTGCATCAAATTGAGCTGTCTGTTCTTTGAACATGTGAATCAATTGATCTTCCTCAAATGGTTCTGGTTGTTGATAAGGATCGAAGGAAGATGGTGGATAAGATGAAAAATGTGATTCTGTGAAATGTGATGGTTCTTCGTACCATGAAGGATCTTGATAGTTCTGCCACCCTGGATGGTAGTTGTATTCGCAATAATCGCTTGGGTGGTCACCATTACATATGTCACATCTCCACATTGAGTTCTGTTGAGCAAATGTAGTATTGTTTGGTTCTGGCATCCAGTGTATAATCATTGGGCTCGACAACAGGCCTCAGAAAACCGGACTGTTGCTCCCAGATGTGGGGTGTATCTTCTTGTAAAGCACGTAATCTTTCAATCTCCCAGTAATGTTCCATTTTTAAGTCACCTGAAATCAAAAGAAAGAAATAAAAATTACAGATAAAAATAAAGAAAATTAGATACAAGTAAATTAGATAGCTTCAAAATTAACAACTCAAGAAATATAGTCCCCCCGGCAACGGCGCCAAAAACTTGACCGGCGTAAACACACACGTATAACGCAAGCGCACGTATCGTTCAAGTAGTATAAAAATATCGATCCCACGAGGACTTAATTCCTACTGTTGTTATTAATTGTTGAATCTATTTATTTACAAATATCTAATTATAGGAGAAGAGAATGATTGTTTGATTGGTTGAAAGTGGTTTTACAAAATAAATAAATAAATAAAAAGACAAAAGAAAATATTAAGGAAAATAACAAAAGACACAAAGATTTAGGGTTGTGATTTCTTTTAATATCATTTTAAAGATGAAGTGGTTATCTTAAAGTTGGTAATATATTGATTTATTAACCTGGAACACTAAATTATGTGTAAGCCTCTGTCGATGGTCAGACACAAATACCCAGTATAACCCAATTGAACCATATTCCTATGTCAACCACATTACCTGGATTCATTAAGTCTAAGTTCCAATTATGGCTACCCCCGCCCGACAGGTATATTCCTATCCTGTAAGGAAATCTATTAAAGGGTTATCTATCCTCAAGGAAGATCGTGGGTTATTAAGTCTAAGGCTGAAACCTAAAATCCCTATGTCTAGTTCATTTTAGATTTACCATATCAATCTTATTGGTGATCAGACAACAAGAAGCATTAAGATTAAGACTCAATAAATAAACCTTTAAATTACCCAACTATAAAATAATCCCTTATAAACCGGTGATATTAAAAGTCATCACAACCTCAGAAAACTAACACATAACTAGGACTAGTAAAATACATAAAAGTAAAAGACATAAAGTAAAAAGCTGAAAAATAAATTACATAAAATAAAATGCTAAGGTAAAAGGAATTACTTTTACTACTACTAATTTAGATATCTCCCATAAATAATATATAAACTTGTGATAATATTACCAACCGACCAGTCTGGCGGTATCCGATTAAGTCAAATTAAGTCCAACCAGCCATTAAGGCGGAACCAAAAATAAATTTACCAACCGACCAGTCTGGCGGTATCCTTGATTAGTCAGGTTTAAAACAGATTAAAATTAAATTACCAACCGACCAATATAGCGGTATTCCTTATTAAGTCAATATTTTAAATAGTGAATATATTATTTTTAAGGGAGATTAATCTAAATAGCAATAGTAGAAGAATTACCTTTCACCCTAGCTGAAAAAGTTACTTCAACATGGTGAATAGTAAAAACTGTAAAAAGTAAAAAGTAAAAATTAAATTACTATTACAAAACGTAATTTAATTATTTACAAAACTAAAATAAAAAATAAAAATAAAAATTCTAGAGAGAGAAACTCTCTCTAGAGAGAGAAATCAAGAGAGAGAAATGGTATCATAAAAAATGAAAATTCGCGGCCTATTTATAGCAAACAAAATTCACTGTTTGGGAACTGTGCGCGCGTCGCGACGCTAAGGCGTTGCGCGTCGCGACGCTCAAATGTCGACGTGGCACAATGAGACGGCGACACGTAGCGAGGCGGCTAACTGTGCAACTGACACGTGTCAAGGCGGCTAATTCTCAATTATTGTGATGACGTCATTGATGACGTGGCGCTGACGTGGCGAGGCGGCTGACTGTTGACTTGTCGGCACAATGGGATTGCGACACGTGGCGACACGTGTCAAGCTCTGATTGGCTGAGGCTGACGTGGCATGTTGACTCGGTTGACTTGCTGACGTGTCTGATGACGTGGCATGACACGTGGCATGGTTGACTCGTTGACCGATGACATGGCTGATGACGAGGCGACACGTGTCATGTCAGAGTGTCGGCAGCATATGATGTTGACACGTGTCACGGCGCACGTTAGCAGATCGGATGTGATGGTGACACGTGGCACGGCGCATTTTAGCAAAGTCAAACTTTTCAAATTGTTGACCCGTTGACCATGGCGCATTTTAGCAGAACCGGCACACGCTAGGCGTCGCGGCGCGCAGTGCTCCTGCGTCGCGACGCGAAGAAGACCAAAATAACCCTGTTGATGACGCATTTTTGTCCGGTTTTGCCCCAAATTGCCTCCAGTGCTGTCCAAACTTTATTTATCTGCAAAATAACATAAAACACATCAAAACGTTCATAAAACTCAAGAAACTATACAAAATATTAAGTTAAATGAGTGGGAAATAGTGATATAAATACCACTCATCAGTCCATCCTCCTCGATACCAAACGAGTGAATGTCCTCCCGGATTTCATCAGGTCCAGTTGACGGGAACACTCCCCAATTGGCTCGTGATGGAGTCAAGTTTAGTCCATGGACCTTCTTCTGGTCCAGACGACATGTAGACTCGGTTTGGTCCATCTTCGATACCAAACGGGTGAATATCTTCCTGGCCTTCATCAGGTCCAGTCGACGGGAACACTCCCCAATTGACTCGTGATAGAGTCAAGTTCAGTTCATGGACCTTCTTCTGGTCCACACGACATGTAGACTCGGTTTGGTCCCTCCTCGATACCAAACGAGTGAATGTCTTTCTGGCCTTTATCAGGTCCAGTCGACGGGAACACTCCCCAATTGGCTCGTGATGAAGTCAATTTTAGTCCATGGACCTTCTTCTGGTCCAGATGACATGTAGATTCGGTTTGGTTCCTCTTCGATACCAAACAAGTGAATATCTTTCTAGCCTTCATCAGGTCCAGTCGACGGGAACACTCCCCAATTGGCTTGTGATGGAGTCAAGTTTAGTCCATGGACATTCTTCTGGTCTAGACAACATGTAGACTCGGTTTGGTCCCTCTTTGATACCAAACAGATGAATATCTTCCTGGCCTCATCAGGTCTAGTCGACGGGAACACTCCCCAATTGACTCGAGATGGAGTCAAGTTCAGTTCATGGATATTCTTATGGTCCACACGACATGTAGACTCGGTTTGGTCCTTCCTCGATACCAAATGAGTGAATGTCCTCCTGACCTTCATCAGGTCCAGTCGACGGGAACACTCCCCAATTGGCTCGTGATGGAGTTAAGTTTATTCAATGGATCTTCTTCTGGTCCAGACGACATGTAGACTCGGTTTGGTCCCTCTTCGATACCAAACAGGTGAATATCTTCCTGGCCTTCATCAGGTTCAGTCGACGGGAACACTCCCCAATTGGCTCGTGATGGAGTCAAGTTTAGTCCATGGACCTTCTTCTGGTCCAGACGATATGTAAACTCGGTTTGGTCATTCTTCGATACCAAATGGGTGAATATCTTCCTGGCCTTCATCAGGTCCAGTCGACGGGAACACTCCCCAATTGGCTCGTGATGGAGTCAAGTTTAGTCCATGTACCTTCTTCTGGTCTAGACGACATGTAGACTCGGTTTAGTCTCTCTTCGATACCAAACACGTGAATATCTTTCTGGCCTTCATCAGGTCCAGTCGACGGGAACACTCCTCAATTGGCTCGTGATGGAGTCAAGTTTAGTCCATGGACCTTCTTCTGGTCCAGACGACATGTAGACTTGGTTTGGTCCCTCTTCGATACCAAACAGTGAATATCTTCCTGGCCTTCATCAGGTTCAGTCGACGGGAACACTCCCCAATTGGCTCGTGATGGAGTCAAGTTTAGTCCATGGACCTTCTTCTGGTCCAGACGATATGTAAACTCGGTTTGGTCATTCTTCGATACCAAATGGGTGAATATCTTTCTGGCCTTCATCAGGTCCAGTCGACGGGAACACTCCCCAATTGGCTCGTGATGGAGTCAAGTTTAGTCCATGTACATTCTTCTGGTCTAGACGACATGTAGACTCGGTTTGGTCTCTCTTCGATACCAAACAGGTGAATATCTTTCTGGCCTTCATCAGGTCCAGTCGACGGGAACACTCCTCAATTGGCTCGTGATGGAGTCAAGTTTAGTCCATGGACCTTCTTCTGGTCCAGACGACATGTAGACTTGGTTTGGTCCCTCTTCGATACCAAACATGTGAATATCTTCCTGACCTTCATCAGGTCCAGTCGACGGGAACACTCCCAAATTGGCTCGTGATGGACTCAAGTTTAGTCCATGGACATTCTTCTGGTCCAGACGACATGTAGACTCGGTTTGGTCCCTCTTCGATACCAAACGGGTGAATATCTACATGGCCTTCATCAGGTCCAGTCGACGGATACATTCCCCGCTTAACTTGTAATGGAGTATGATCGGGGACAACGCCAAACTCGATCAAATTGTGGACATCCCCCCTAAACTCCAGACTGGTCAGATTCAAGACCGTAGCCACATTGTCCAAGCAACACTGAAGACGCTTGATCGTGGCCCGGTTTGGGTAACGAAGACTTTCCTGGTTTGGTTCAGACGACACGACCAACAAATACTCTCCAAGCCAATGACTCATTGACTTAGAGTGTATTGGACAAATTGTACGAGCCAAATTTGGTCCAAGGGTAATTTTGTCCTTTTACTTCAGACCCAATACTGAACGCACCACAGACTCCCCAACATAAGACCCAGGCCCAAGTTGCTACCTCAAACCCACACACTAAAGGAAGCCTGAAGTTTAGTGTATATAGGCCCAAAAACGTTCCACAAGCCCAAACCCAGTGAAATACCATACCCAAACCATAACCAAGGCCCACCATACGTCAGCCCACGAAACGCTCAGATTCATAAATACCTCTCACAACTCAGTCGTTTTCAGTCTTCAATGGACAAGCATAACTACCCCTCATGAATCAGCCGTTACTAACGTCCAACGGACGAACCATCAAACGCAGTAAATACCCACGTCTCCCGAGTGTGTATATAAGAGAAGGAAGTCCACAAGAAGAGGGGGCAATCACAACTCTCATAGCTCAATAATCTTCTCTCCAAAGCTCTCATCATATCCTATCTATCGCCCACACGGCAACTCATGGGGATCAAGGTAATCTCTGACCTTGCTCCTCCTCCTACCGTATTAGTAGCTCATCTACACTACTGACTTGGGCGTCGGAATGCCTACGGCACCCACCACACAGGTGGGTAGACCCTCCACACTCACTCTACCTCTTTGTTTTGCAGGATCGCTAGTGCCCCATCTCTACGAAATCTCGATTGTAGACCTCGGGCGAAAATCAGCGTCTACACGTGTAAGGTTCAAACCTCCTGAGACAAAGTCCCAGCAAGGGGTGTTTGATTCAATGAATAAGCCTCCAAGGGGCACAAACACACAAATTACAATCTATGGATTACAAAACTACGAAATAAAAATAAAAATGCTCATAAAGAGTATTCATTTGTTCTTTTTTTTCTTCTTCCAACACTTGGGCCTTTTATAATGGAGAGCCTTGTCAACCGTTTGGGCGGTTTTGCTTCCTTTCCCACGTTTCACGCTGGCACGTAACTGATGGATCATGCACTCAACTGCTGAGTCGTGTATGATAACTGCCAGAATGTGGAGAGATGTTGCTAGATCGTGGGGTTAACTGCAATGTGTCTATTCGAACTCGCGCGATAATCGCCCTGATCGCTTTTCCCTTTGTCGTTCTTCGTCTGCTTTTCCTTTGGTCGTCCTAATTGATGTTCGTCCTTTGGCACGTCCTTTCTTTTCGCCCCTCATTGACTCGTTCGTCCTATAGCGATTTTCTTCACTAACAGTAGCACTGAGGGGTTTTCAAGTCACCGCTGCATTGATACGGTCCCATTATGGTGGTTTGGCCATCACCTGAAGTTGTGGTGGCATATTTCTTTTGTGATTATTGTGAAACCAAAGAGTACAAAAAGGGTTTTCAAGTTTTGTGTGTAGAAATTTTTTATCTGCACATCCTCTGTAAACCGAATTGGTTATGCCTGAACCTGTTTTGGCATGAACATTTTTCACTAATGTTTCTGTGAAGAGGATTAAAGAAAGAGAGATGAGTGATAGTGATGAGGTTTTTGTGTGTAAACCCATTTAGGGTCATGTAATTAAGTGAAATGAAATGAAATTTCATGAAAGAAAGGGGGACAACATTGAGTCGAAGGGGATATGGCGAAATTAGTAGATGCTATGGACTTAATGGGATGGAGCCCGAGTATAGAAACCTATTAAGTGGTGACTTTCAAATTTAGAGAAGTCTATTTATTTTTGTCATATGATTTAAGTTATTTTGTCAAGCCATATCTATCAAAATTCATCCAACAAAAGAGCTTTTTTTTTTTTTTTTTTTAATTATGAAATTTATTTTTTCGAGTCCATTGAATAATTTGGTCAATAGTCATTGTTGTGCTTTCAAAGTCAGAGTCAATTGAAAGTGATTTTTCTGTACCACCCGGATTGTATTTATTATTCTGTCCAGTATTAACATAAACTTTTTTGAAATTATGATCTCCTGATAGAGTTTTTAAAAATTTTATTACACGTCTTTTATTGATCATATATGATTATAATGTAACTATTTTTAATTTTTATAAATCATTTATTAATATCTATGTGAATTTTACTCGTCGGAAATTTAGATTTTGAGAGTCAGGAGTCCGCGTGATACACGGGGTTTTATAAATAAACTATTTACATGTTTATTAATCGGATGAGAATAAAAAATTAATCTCATTTTACCTGTCAATATCAATATAAACAACAATGAAATTGATAATAAAAGGAAATTTATTACATTTCAACAATCATCACCAATTCATTAAATCTTTATGCAGTGTTTGATCACAGCTACCTGTTGCTGCAATTAGAGAATTCTTCAGTCAAAATTCAAAACCCAGCTAGAAAACTCACAATAGGAGCAAGCCTGTAGGCTATAGCATAGCTTTGTAAATTCTGCATTACTTTCACTGATTCACACACTTACATGTACAAATGACTTTTATTCAGCGGAATAGGGAAAATCTCCGGTTGTCATAGGTTCTTACAAAAAATGCACTTTCTGAATTCGATTTTAGAATTTAGAAACTAGATCTTAAATCTTACACCATCAAGTGACGTGTGAAAATACATGCCAAAATATAAGGAGAAAAAATCAAAAAATGTTACCATTGAGGCATCAACACATTCCCCATCTCAACAGACCTCCCTAATTTAATAATGCGAATTGTATACATATATTCTAATAATTTCCAAAAAGGAGAGTTTGAAAGAAGTGTTTTTCTTTTTTAAATTCGTTGGAAACACACCGTCAAACCATCACTTCCAGGCTTAAGCGGAGCAGATAAAACCTCCGATTATCCCAGACTCTTACAAGAAACGCTCTTTCTGGATTTGAAAATTTACCTCACACAAAAGAAAAGAAAAAAGGAGACACATTTAATTAGTTTAACTACTAAACACGCAGTCAGCCAATTGAGTGAGACTAACCTGTGACCGTAGGTTCTTAGTATTATTAATACTAAGAACTGGGGGAGAGCAAAATCAGTTTCGGTTTTGGTTCCTCGTGAAATTGAAATGTATCCGAAAAAAATAAGTTCTTAATTAAGTGGAACTGGAAGGTACCCTATTAATCGTTTTCAATTTGGTTCTGCGTGGAACCGGAACTTACCCAATTAAATAGGATATTCTATTAATCGGTTCTAATTCGGTTCCGATCCTGTTCTGATTTACCCTATTTATTTTTTATTGTCAAACTTTGAAAATACAATTATTTCTCACACTTGAATATTACATAATATTCTTGGCAACTGTCCATACAGAAATAAAACAATAAATAAAACTGCATATTGCATAATATTTTTGACTCAATATATAATATTCTTGTAGGAAGTGTCTGTTTTTAAATTGGGTTATGAAATTGAGATTAAATTGAGTTTTAATTTGGGTTTTAAAACTAATTATGAAATTGAGTTTAAATTGGGCTTTAATTTGGGTTATGAAATTGGATTTAAATTAGGTTTTAAAACTGGTTATGAAATTGGATTTAAATTGAGTTTTAAAACTGATTATGAAATTGGATTTTAATTTGGTTACAAAATTTGTTCTAAATTCGGTTCTCAAAATAGGTTTTGGTCCGGTTTCGGTTCCGTCCATGATAGAACCAGAATCGAACAGTTTAAATTCGGTTATTTTATTTTAGAACCGGAACCGGTCTGGTTCCAACCAATTTCGATTTCAAACCGAAAAAATAATTCGATTCCAATCGATTCTGAGTAGAATCGGAACCGGTGTTCTGCCTAACTATTATCAACCAGCAGCTCAATCTTTTCACACGGTCAAGGACCTGCACAAAAGATAAATCTCCTCAACCAAAATATACATCTGTTTTTAGAAAAGGAAAGCCTTTACTGCTTGAGCCATTAGTGTATAGTCATCTTAGTCTCAAAGAAATGTGATTTGATGATGTAAAGTCCATGATCTGACCTTAAGATCCTCGGTTCGAATCTAAAGAATATATTTCTTATAAGAGTTTGAGATAACCGAAGATTTTACTTATTCCAATTAAATCTAGAAAAAATGATTTCACGATAGTCATCGAAAAAGCATGAATCAACAGGATAAATCTCAAGAATATTTATGAAGCATATTATGATAAAAATTATCATTCAAAGTAGACCTGGCCGCCGGTTCGGTTCCGGTTCGGAACCGAACCGAACCGGCCGGTTCCCGGTTCCACAAGTGTGGAACCGGAACCGTAAACCGAACCGGAACCGAACCGGTCGGTTCCGGTTCGGTTTACGGTTCCCCTTCCGGTTTTTTTTTTTTTTTTAAATAATAAATTTTAAAAAATAAAAAAAATTATATAATCGTAATGTTTTTTCATACTATCACATCATTTTTATAGAATCTTTTTTTTATAAAATTTTTTTAACATATAATCCTTTTTATAGCCAACTCTTGGCTAGTGCTTTCTTTATATAAGCGATGTGGGATATTTGTTACTTGGCTATTGTGTCTCACATCGCTTATATAAAGAAGTCAATAACCAAGAGTTGTTATAAAAAGGATGTGGACATTCATGTTTTAGTATTACAATTTTAAACCTCATTAAGTCATTATTATTAATTAAAAAAATTGAAATTTACTTGTGGAACCTTACGGTTCCAAGAAAATAATTTTTTTTTTTTTTACTTCCGGTTCCAACCGCGAACCGTACGGTTCCGGTTGGAACCGCTGGAACCGAACGGTTCCAGCGGTTCCAACCGGTTCGGTCAGGGTAAGAACCCTAACCGAACCGGTCAGGTTCCGGTTTGGTTTCGGAACCGGAACCGGTTGGAACCGAGAACCTTCCGGTTCCAACCGGTCGGTTCCGGTTCCGAACCGGAACCTTGGCCGGGTCTAATTCAAAGTAATATGTATTTTTCAAATCACTTATTCAGATCCTACACATGTTCAATTCGAGAAACTCCCATAAAATAAAACTAAAACCCTAAAAACATTCAGTATTAGAAAGTCAGTCAATCTTTCTATCAATGTAGATGTTCCCATTCCCTTCTTGATGAATTCATTAGGGTTGAAGAATTCATTAAGATGATATGAATCCAGCCTTCGTTATTTTCTTTGATTTTTCTAAAAATCATTAAATACACAGAATAATTCACAACGGTTAAAAATCCTAACAAACTATATAGAATGTTTTAAAAGGAGGGCTCCTTAATCAATGTGAAATTGGCGTTATGGAATTAGGAAGCTTTAAAAATCTAACAAACAACTATATAGAATGTTTTAAACCCATTATATTACTGAAACATTCAAATCATATGAATGTCTAGTTATACAATCGTCCCCTGGGACGTGGTTTGGTGGTGTAGGATTCAAGATCTCACATTGAGATTCTGAGTTCGAATGCAGTTCTTTGTAAGAGTCTGGAACAACCGATGGTTTTACTTGCTCCGCTTAAACTCAAAAGGGGTGGTTTGGCGGTAAAGTTTCCAACGATTCCAAAAATAATAATGATAATAAATCTAGTTGTACAATCTCCTCAATCATCATGGTAATTACAAATAACATATTAATACAAATAAGACAAAATAATGTAAGCATAAATGTTTCTTGAAACACTAAAAAGGTGGTTTTTTACTCCCAAGTATAAAAGTGTCGAAATAAAAAATAACCGATGAACACTAAAAAGTACATATTTATATACGCAAAATCAATCGTTTTACACTTGTAGTTTCACTAATCCCCTAATTAATTTAGCAGTTTGTGAAATAAATATAAGTTTATGTTTTGTATATTTTATTGTGTATTTTTATTATTTGTAGGTAAAATACTGCTCGAGAGCTCGACAGGAAAAACCAGACTTGGAAAGGGCACAACGGAAATTCAGCATTCGCGTCGCGACGTACAAAGGTCTTAGCGTCGCGACGTGCCGAAGAAGACAAAGATCTCTCGACACGTGTCCCCAATGGGCATATCGCGTCGCGACGCGCAGACCAAATTTTGCCTATAAAATTGAAGCCTCTGGCGAAGAATTTTCAGGCTTTCTTTCTGAATTCTTTATAGATTGTTTGGAGAAGAGTGTCTTGTGTGTTATAGTTTATTTAAAGCTGATCTGTAATGTCTATTTCTTTCAGTAATAAATTAACGAGTATTTTTAATTACAAATGAGTACTAATTTTCTGTTCTTTATGCTGGGGTTAATAGGTGAAACTTTTATAATGAAAACTTAGATCAATCTCGACTACATTATAATAAATAAATGGTACTATAATGATTAAAACTTGATTTAAGAGCTTAAATTAATTAGATGACACAAATTGGCTACTGACCGGCGTAAACACCACGTATAACGCAAGCGTACGTATCGTTCAAGTAGTATAAAAAGTATCGATCCCACGAGGACTTAATACCTAAGTTATTAATTTTATGAGGTTAATGATTACTAGTATCTAACAGGTTGTTTAACTGATTTGAAATAGCGACGATTCTAAATTTAAAGACAATAAAATAAAATTGTTTGAAGGTAGATTTTAAGAAAATTCAATATTAAAACTATCCAGGGTTGTGATTTATTCCAATATTATTTAAAGATAAAGTGGTTATATTATAATTGGGTAAAATATTGATTTATTAACCTGGAACACCAATTTATGTAAAAGCCTCTTCCGATGGTCAATTACAAATACCTAGTATAATCCAATTGAACCATATGCCTATGTCAACCAAATTACCTAGATTCATTAAGATTAAGTTCCAATTATGGCTACCCTCGCCCGACAGGTATATTCCTATCCTGTAAGGAAATCTATTGAAAGGGTTATCTATCCTTAAGGAAGATCGTGGGCTGTTGAGTCTAAGGTCTTAAACTTAAAATCCCTATGTCTAGTTCATTTTAAGTTTACCTAATCAATTTAATTAATGGCCAGTTAATTAAAGAGCATTAAGATTAAGACTCAATAAATAAATCTTTATATTACCCAAATTATAATCTAACCCTTATAAGCCCGTGATATTGGATTTCATCACAACCCTAGATACTAACTTAGTTATGACACATAGCTAGGGCTAGTAAAAACTTAAAAAATAAACCATAAAGTAACAGTACTGAAAAGTAATTGCAGTAAAGTAAAAGCTTAAAAGTAAAATAAAATAAAATGCTAAGGTAAAAAGGAATTACTTTTACTACTACTACTTAATTAGATATCTCCCAGTAAAATAATATATAAACTTGAATATTTTTACCAACCGACCAATCTGGCGGTATCCTGATTAAGTCAAATTAAGTCCAACCATCCATATAGGTGGTAATATTTGTCCATAATCCAGCCATAAAGGCGGTACCAAAATAAATTTACCAACCGACCAGTCTGGCGGTATCCTTGATTAATCAGGTTCAAACCAACAGAAAATAAATTTACCAACCGACCAATATAGCGGTATCCTTTATTAATCAGTAATTTAAACAGTAAATATATCATTTTTAAGGGAGATTAATCTAAATAGCAATAGTAAAATAATTACCTTTCACCTTAGCATAGGGAAGTTACCTCCGCATAGTGAATAGTAAAAACTGTAAAATAAAGAAAGTAAATTATTATTACTACAAACAGTAATTAAAATTATTACAAAAGTAAAAAGTAAAAAATAAAAACAAAATTCTAGAGAGAGAAACTCCCTAATTACATAGAAGGAGTGAGAAAAGGTGTAATGAAAACTGAAAATCGCGGCCTATTTATAGCAAAAAAAATTCACTGTTTGGTCACTGTCGCGCGCGTCGCGACGCCAAGCAGTTCAGCGTCGCGACGCTGGATTCGTCGACGTGGCACAATGAGAAGGCGACACGTAGCAAGGCGGCTGACTGTACACGCGACACGTGTCAAGGCGGCTAAAACTCAATTATTATGCTGACGTCATTGGTGACGTGTCACTGTTCATGACGTCATTGGTGCGTCACTGTGATGATGTGGATGGAGACGTGGCGACACGTGGGGCGGCGGCCGTCAGACGAATAGATTTGACACGTGTCGCGCTGTAATTGGCTGATATTGACGTGGCATGTTGACTCGGTTGACTTGCTGACGTGGCTGCTGATGTGGACGATGATGTGGCGACACGTAGGATGACACGTGGGGCGGTGGCCGTCCGAGCAATAGATTTCGACACGTGGCACGGCGCATTTTAGCATCTCTGTTGTGATGGTGACACGTGGCACGGCGCACGTTAGCAAAGTCAACTTGTCTCAGATTCTGATTTGTGGACCCGGCGCATTTTAGCAGATTCGGCGCACGCTGGGCGTCGCGACGCGCAATGGCTTCAGCGTCGCGACGCGGAAGAGACGAAAATATCCTGTTGACGCATTTTTGTCCGGTTTTGCCTCAAATTGCCTCCAGTGCTTTCCAAACTTTATTTATCTACAAAATAACACAAAACACATCAAAACATTCACAAAACTCAAGAAACTATACAAAATATTAGATTAAATGAGTGGGAATAGTGATATAAATACCACTCATCACACCCCCAAACCTAACATTTTGCTAGTCCTCGAGCAAAATACAAAATGAAATAACATAATAAAATTTAACTAAGCCATTTTCGTAGGGATCACGGTTGCATTTAGCATATGCAACAAGCCTTTAAACCCCTAGGTGTCCCTAGTGGACGAGTGTAGTCTCGTGAGGGTTTACAGCAATGATACCCACAAACATTTTACAAAAGTAAAAATGTAGTAAAAAAATGCACACAAAAGCAAAAAGACAAGAGAAAAGAGAATAAAGAAGTTAGTGACTAATCAGGTGAAACTTCTACTCCAAGTTACTAGTTGTTTTGTTTCTTTCTAAATTACCGAATAAGTAAATTCTCCGATTATTTTTATCCATTCTTCATATACACAGTCAACAAAATATTAAACAACTCTCATTTTTGCCCACAACAGTCATAAGTGCAGTTGATAAGAGAGTAATATTTTTGTCCTAAAGTTCTATCAGATTTCACACACTTTTGTAGTAATGGAATAATTTTCTGATTTTTCTTGATTTTTTTTCTTTGCTTTTCTGAATTTTGACTTTTTATTTATATACAATACCTTCCGTCTATGTAGCGAGCTTTGGGTCGGTGGCTCCCAAACCAGTTGGCTTTAGGGCACCAGGTGTTAAGACACCCCTACGAACTTAATTACTCAGACTTCAGATAAAATATATTATTTTTTTTGCAGTATCTTTGATCCATGTAGCGAGCTTTGGGCCAATGACTCCCAAACCAGTTGGTTTTAGGGCACTAGGTGTTAAAACACCCTTACAGACTTAATAACCGGATCTTAGATACTTTATTTGTGTACATCAGAATTTTTTTTTTTTTTTTTTTTTTTTTACTCCATCACTATTTAGAGATGCTTCCTCCAATTAAACTATAGCACGGAATATTACAAACTTTTCAATTTTAGCTCATGTCTGTATGTTTCCATGTAAGTTGATAATACCTGTCAAATGAGCATATGAAGATTCATTTTAGTCAGTATTATGGAGAATTCACAAATTAAATAATTCAAAAGAAATAAACAAAAATAACTTATTTCGAAATAAATGGTTTGAAATACGTCTCAAGAGTGGAAACTCCTTACTCGGCTATTTCTTACCAATTTCACCTTTTTAGTCAAAATAAAAACACAAAAAAGCAAAATATTTTTGTAATTTTTGAAAATTTTTCAATTTTTTTTGTATTTTTCGAAAAATTTTGGACTAAAAATAAAAACACAATACAAACAAGTACTATTAACTATACCTCACCCCCAAACCTAAATGAGACATTGTCCCCAATGTCTTAAACAGTAGAAGAAGAGTTTAGAAAATAATACCTGGTTAGTTGAAATTCTACAGGAAAATTACAGGTTAAGATCCAGATTAATTCGACGTCTCTTACCACGATCGTCCTCGGACCAATTTATCTTTGAAATGATAGGGTCAACTTTCGGTTCATAGGCTATGAGTTGGTCAATTAAATCTGGAGCAGTTCTGGCAGTAAAGAGGAGTTCTTTTAAAGGTTTTGACACGAACCCATTTCTTCGAGCATCATCAAGAAACACACAAAGAAAATCATAAAACCCATCAACGTTGTACAGCCCAATTGGTTTCTGGTGTATGTTTAGGTTCGCCCAAGATAGTACAATAAAAATTTCCTCCAATGTGCCCAAGCCACCTGGCAAAGCAATAAAAGCATCAGAACGGTTAATCATTTCTACCAGTCGTTCAGACATACCTGGCACGATCAGTTCCTCTCCGTTTGTTGGTTCAATAAGATTTGCTTCTGCCAAGGGTTTTGGGATGATTCCCAAAACATGATTGCCTCCTTCCTGTACCTGTACGGCCTTTGAAACAATCCCCATTAGTCCGAGATTACCTCCGCCATATATTAAGTGTATATTCCTTGCGGCTAAGACTCGACCCAATTCCTGTGCTGCTTCTATGTATTGTGGTTTAGTACCAACAGTACTACCGCAAAACACACAAATGTTTTCAACTCGTCTTCTTGAAGTGGCTTCCATTTTTACTCTGGATATCTTCAAATGTGCAATGATGAGTTGAATTTATAATACCTGAAAAGGGTGAGTAAAAATAGCACAAGTATCTTCCAAAGGACGATTAGTAGCGAAATAGTAAAATAGATCGTGATAGTCAACAAGATCTGGATCCTGTCGGAGAAAATAAAAGAAACAACAAAACAAATCACAATTATTAGGAAAAGATAAACAAAGAGATATAATATTTACAAATAACGGGCTTGATTGACGTCTATGCGTCAGGGACAAGCTTCCCATCCAATTTTCTTATAAATTGGCAAACAGGGTCTTTTGAGTCAGATTCCCGAGACTTAACTGTTGTCTTTCTTTTTGAAATTGTGTATGTAATTGCGAAAGGCTATGTGAACATATCCACTGGGATGCGTCTCAAGAGTCGAAGATATATCATCTAAAGACTCCTTACTCAAGCCATCCCTAATGAATTTAATTTTGTCTTCGCGATTAATAGACACCATTCCTAAAGAACGACAACGAGTATTGCAATTCCATCGTGCACATTTGTAACAAACACCCATTTGTTTAGCTCTACGTTTCTTTGCATAGGTGCTTCTTCCAAAACCAGGCAGATGTGAAATAAAAGATTCAGAAGACTCACCTGCCAATCGAACTCGTGCTTCAATTACCCAACGAATATCATTGGGCACACCATGGATCGTCAGTAGTCTCATTCGTTCCAAGCGAGCTTTGTAAACTTTCAATAGAGATTTTTGTGGGAGAGAAGGAAATTGCTTGTGAAGATTTGCGAGAGCTTCTTCCATCTTGAAATGACTTAATCTGCAAAAACTAAACACACAAAATTAAATCACACCAAATCACAATATATACAAAAATTGCATGGGTTGCCTCCCTGCGAGCGCTAAGTTTTAAGTCGTCAGCTAGACGTTACTTCTCGAACGTTTATGCTGGATCTGAAAGTGTAACACTTTCTTTTTGTCGCCCAAATGATTCTCCCCAGTAGTGCTTGACACGCTGACTGTTAACTTTGAATGTGTTGTTGGTATTGGGATCCAGTAACTCAACAGCTCCATATGGTAAAACCTGAGTGATTACAAATGGTCCAGACCACCTAGATTTCAACTTTCCAGGGAAAAGTTTCAACCTCGAGTTGTACAACAACACCTGCTGTCTTGGTTCCAACTGTCTGTGCACTATTTTTCGGTCATGCCATTTCTTTGTCTTTTCCTTGTATAATTTGGCATTGTCATAAGCCTGTAGGCGAAATTCCTCCAATTCGTTGAGTTGGTGAAGTCTTTTCTCTCCTGCAGCTTGTGAGTCAAATTCAACTTCTTCAGTGCCCAGTACGCCTTGTGTTCAAGCTCAACTGGCAGATGGCATGCTTTCCCAAACACTAATCGATATGGAGACATACCAATGGGTGTCTTGTAAGCTGTCCTGTAGGCCCATAATGCATCATCTAGTTTTGTTGACCAGTCCCTCCTTGTTGATCCAACGGTTCTTTCTAGGATTCTTTTGATCTCCCTGTTTGAAACCTCAACCTGTCCATTTGACTGTGGATGGTAAGCAGTGGCAATTTTGTGAGTAACTCCGTATTTGGATAGAGTGCATCGAAGTATTTGTTGCAGAAATGAGAGCCACCATCACTGATAATTGCCCGCGGTGTTCCGAATCGAGTGAAAATGTTCTTTTTCATGAATTTGATCACAACTTTTGAGTCATTGGATGGCAGTGCAATTGCTTCAACCCATTTGGAAACATAATCTACAGCAACCAGGATGTACAGGTTTCCAAATGATGGAACAAAGGGTCCCATGAAATCAATACCCCATACATCGAATATTTCCACTTCTAGAATGTTTTGCAACGGTCCTTCGTTTCTCCTCGAAATATTTCCCGTTCTCTGGCACCTGTCACATTGAAAAGCAAAAAGATAAGCATCTTTAAAAAGAGTGGGCCAGAACAAACCAGATTGAAGGACTTTGGCTGCAGTTTTGTTTCCACTGAAGTGTCCGCCGTATGGTGATGAATGACAGTGTTGCAAAACACTGTTAACCTCCTCCTGTGGGACACACCGTCTCAGTAATTGATCAGCACAGCGTTTAAACAGGTACGGTTCATCCCAGACATAGTGCTTGACTTCTTTGAAAAACTTCTTCCGTTGCTGAGTTGTCCATTCCAACGGCCATTTTCCTGTCACAATATAATTGACATAGTCAGCATACCAAGGGACTTCCTGTTGATTTATGGAAAACAATTGTTCATCTGGAAAAGTTTCTTTGATTGAAGGATCTTTGTCAGCTGTTTCTCCATTCTCGAGCCTCGATAGATGATCTGCCACCTGATTCTCTGTTCCTTTCCTGTCTCGAATCTCCACATCGAATTCTTGCAGAAGAAGTATCCAACGGATCAATCTAGGTTTGGCATCTTTCTTTTTGATCAGATATTTGATTGCTGAATGATCTGTGTAGACCACCACTTTGGGACCCAACAGATAAGAGCGGAATTTGTCAAAAGCATACACAACTGCGAGCAACTCCTTTTCAGTGGTTGTGTAGTTGAGTTGAGCTTCATTCAGAGTTCTGCTGGAGTAGTAGATGGTGTGGAAAATCTTTGCTTTGCGTTGTCCCAAAACTGCACCTACAGCAAAATCACTAGCATCACACATTACCTCGAATGGAAGGGTCCAATCTGGTGCTACAATGATGGGGGCAGAAATCAGTTTTTGTTTTAAGATCTCAAAAGCTGCCTGGCATTCTTTTGTGAAGTTGAAAGGCACATCCTTTTCCAGAAGATTACAAAGAGGTTTTGCAATCTTGGAAAAGTCTTTGATAAATCTCCTGTAAAAACCTGCATGTCCAAGAAAACTCCGAATCCCTTTTACAGATGTTGGTGGAGGTAGTTTCTCAATTGTCTCGATTTTTGCTTTGTCTACCTCAATTCCCTTTTGTGAAATCCGGTGTCCAAGAACAATACCTTCCTGCACCATAAAGTGACATTTTTCCCAATTGAGTACCAGGTTTGTATCTTCACATCTTTGTAATACCTGTTCCAAATTTAACAAACAATGGTCAAAAGAATCTCCAAACACAGAAAAATCATCCATAAAAACTTCCATACTCTGCTCCAGCATGTCTGAGAAAATGGCCATCATGCAACGTTGAAAAGTGGCAGGGGCATTACATAATCCAAATGGCATCCTGCGGAAAGCAAAAGTACCATAGGGACATGTAAAAGTGGTTTTCTCCTGGTCTTCTGGTGTGATGGCAATCTGATTGTAACCTGAATATCCATCAAGAAAACAATAAACTCATGTCCTGCCAGTCTGTCTAACATCTGGTCAATGAATGGCAGCGGAAAATGGTCCTTTCTCGTGGCTTTGTTCAGCTTCCTGTAATCCATACATACTCTCCATCCAGTCACCGTTCTTGTTGGAATCAGCTCGTTCTTTTCATTGGTGACAACAGTAATTCCTCCTTTCTTAGGTACACATTGCATAGGACTTACCCAAGTGCTGTCTGAGATGGGGTAAATGATACCAGCATCCAACCATTTGATGATTTCTTTCTTCACGACTTCCTTCATGATTGGATTGAGTCTCCGTTGATGCTCCACTGTGGTTTGTATTGTATCATCATTCATCATCAGGATTTTGTGCATGCAAAATGATGGACTAATGCCTCGAATGTCTGCTATAGTCCAGCCAATGGCTCTTTTGTGTTCTCGTAACACTCTTAGTAGCTTTTCTTCCTGTTCCAATGTTAGTGAAGAAGAAATAATAACAGGTAATTCAGAAGAGTTTCCAAGAAATGCATACCTGAGATGGCTCGGAAGTAACTTCAGTTCCAGCTGCGGTGGTTCTTCAATCGAAGGTTTAATTCGGTCTTTCTTTGGTAATTCCAAGCTTTCAACTGGTGGTGTAACTTTGAATCGGAATGGTTTGTCAAGGTAATTGATACATTCCAAGATTTCAGCATCTAGTTCGTTGTCAGTCATATTGGTTATGCAAGCTTCAAGTGTATCTGTGAGATTTGACTCAGTATTCTGAACAATTTTATCAACAACATCAATTCTGAAGCATTCTTCTTCTTCCTTTTCATCACTTGGAAATTTCATGGCTTGGAAAACATTAAAGGTCACTTCTTGGTCCTGCACTTTCATGGTTAGTTCTCCTTTTTGCACATCAATTACAGTTTTACCTGTAGCCAAAAATGGTCTCCCGAGAATGATAGGTATTTCTTTGTCTTCTTCCATGTCAAGGATGATGAAATCTGCTGGAAGGATGAGTTTGTCAACTTTAACTAGCACATTTTCAACGACTCCTCTCGGAAATGCGAGTGTTCGATCAGCAAGTTGCAAAGATACGAGGTAGGCATTGCTTCTCCAATTTGCAGTTTCCTGTAAATAGAAAAAGGCATTAAATTAACACTGGCACCTAAATCACATAAAGCCTTACCGATGTAATGTTCTCCAATGGTGCATGGAACTGTGAAACTGCCAGGATCTTTCAACTTGGGGGAAGCTTCCTCTGAATGATGGCGCTGCATTCTTCTGTCAAAGCTACTGTCTCGTAATCTCCCAATCTCCGTTTTCGTGAAAGGATGTCTTTCATGAATTTGACATAACTGGGCATTTGTTCCAAGGCTTCTGCAAATGGGATGTTGATGTGCAGCTTTTTGAAAATCTCCAAGAAACGAGCAAACTGTTTGTCCATTTTGCTTTTCTGAAGACGCTGAGGAAAAGGTGGTGGTGGAGTGATTGTTCTGGTTCTTTTTCTTTGCTTCTTTTTCTTTACTTCTTTTTCTTCCATCTGTGGAACTGTCTCTTTTGGTTCTTCCTCAGCAGCTGTTTTGACTCCAATATCTTTGTTGATCTCAGTACCACTCTTTAAGGTAATGGCTTGACATTGCTCCTTCCCTCGGTTCTTTGGATTTGGTTCTGTGTTGCTGGGAAGATTACCTGGCGGTCTGTAACTCTGAGCATTGGCCAGTTGGCCGATTTGATTCTCCAGTGCTTTGATGGAAGCTGATTGGCTCTGAATCATAGCTTCATATCTTTTTAATTGAGCTAACATCTCTGCCATCACTGGTTCATTTGTCTGCTCCTGGCCTTTATTCTGTTGCTGGAATCCAGGTGGTGGATAGTTCCGCTGTTGACCTGAATTGTTACTCCATGAAAAATTAGGATGATTCCTCCACCCTGGGTTGTAGGTGTTGGAATATGGATTGTTCCCCTGCCTGTTGAAATTGTTGACATAATTCACCGTTTCTTCATGTTGATTTGAATCTGGTGCTCCTCCATATGGTGAACTTGTGGATCCAGTGGTAAGAGTCTCCATGAATTTGCATATCTGATCTAGCTTGGTGTTGACTGCTGTATTAGCTCCAACCTCATATATTCCTGCAATTCTTTGAATCAGACTTCTTTCTGTTGGCCACAAGGAATTGTTGTTGGCCATTTCTTCGATTAGTTCCCAGGCTTGATCTTCTCCTTTTGCCATCAAAGCTCCTCCAGCAGCAGCATCGATTGTGGTTCTCATTATTCCAGAAAGTCCATTATAGAATGTTTGGACTTGAAGCCATTTTGGAATCTCATGGTGTGGACATTTCCGGAGTAAATCTTTATACCTTTCCCAAGCTTCGTACAGAGATTCTGAATCTTGCTGCACAAAGGATGTGATGTCATTCCTCAGTTTTCCGGTTCTGGCTGGTGGAAAATACTTTGCAAGAAATTTGGTGGCTAAAGCATTCCATGTTGTGATAGACCCTGCTGGTAATGAATGTAGCCAGGCTTTAGCTCTGTCCTTCAAGGAGTATGGGAATACACGCAGTCTCATTGCTTCTTCAGCTTCTCGGTTGTAATTGAAAGTACCGCAAACTTCCAGGAAGTTGCTGATGTGGGAATTAGGATCTTCAGTTGCATTTCCTCCAAACTGTACTGACTGCTGAATCATCTGAATGCAAGTTTTGATGTCACCTGCATTTGCTGGTAATGGAGGGAGTACAATACATGAAATGAGTCTGTCAACCACCGGAATGGTTCTGTCTCGAATGGGAATTGGTGGTGCAACCTCCAAAGGTTCAGGTTCCATGTTGACTAAAGCTTCTTGGGCTTCTCGCCTTTCCCTTCTCAACTGTCTGATAGTTTTTTTCAATTTCTGGGTCAAGCGGTCGTAGTTCAAAGCTTCTGGTTCGTCTCATGAAGTTTCTGAGAACCTGAAACACAAGAAAACAATAACAATAAGTAAAAAGAAATTAGATACAAGTAAAAGTATCTAACCCCTAAACTAATAATAAAAGATAAATAAGTCCCCGGCAACGGCGCCAAAAACTTGACCGGCGTAAACACACACGTATAACGCAAGCGTACGTATCGTTCAAGTAGTATAAAAAGTATCGATCCCACGAGGACTTAATACCTAAGTTATTAATTTTATGAGGTTAAATGATTACTAGTATCTAACAGGTTGTTTAACTGATTTGAAATAGCGACGATTCTAAATTTAAAGACAATAAAATAAAATTGTTTGAAGTAGATTTTAAGAAAATTCAATATTAAAACTATCCAGGGTTGTGATTTATTCCAATATTATTTAAAGATAAAGTGGTTATATTATAATTGGGTAAAATATTGATTTATTAACCTGGAACACCAATTTATGTAAAAGCCTCTTCCGATGGTCAATTACAAATACCTAGTATAATCCAATTGAACCATATGCCTATGTCAACCAAATTACCTAGATTCATTAAGATTAAGTTCCAATTATGGCTACCCTCCGCCCGACAGGTATATTCCTATCCTGTAAGGAAATCTATTGAAAGGGTTATCTATCCTTAAGGAAGATCGTGGGCTGTTGAGTCTAAGGTCTTAAACTTAAAATCCCTATGTCTAGTTCATTTTAAGTTTACCTAATCAATTTAATTAATGGCCAGTTAATTAAAGAGCATTAAGATTAAGACTCAATAAATAAATCTTTATATTACCCAAATTATAATCTAACCCTTATAAGCCCGTGATATTGGATTTCATCACAACCCTAGATACTAACTTAGTTATGACACATAGCTAGGGCTAGTAAAAACTTAAAAGTAAAAACCATAAAGTAACAGTGCTGAAAAGTAATTGCAGTAAAGTAAAAGCTTAAAAGTAAAATAAATAAAATGCTAAGGTAAAAAGAATTACTTTTACTACTACTTATTTAGATATCTCCCAGTAAAATAATATATAAACTTGTAATATATTTTACCAACCGACCAATCTGGCGGTATTCTGATTAAATCAAATTAAGTCCAACCATCCATATAGGTGGTAATATTTGTCCATAATCCAGCCATAAAGGCGGTACCAAAATAAATTTACCAACCGACCAGTCTGGCGGTATCCTTGATTAATCAGGTTCAAACCAACAGAAAATAAATTTACCAACCGACCAATATAGCGGTATCCCTTTATTAATCAGTATTTTAAACAGTAAATATATCATTTTTAAGGGAGATTAATCTAAATAGCAATAGTAAAATAATTACCTTTCACCTTAGCATAGGGAAGTTACCTCCGCATAGTGAATAGTAAAAACTGTAAAATAAAGAAAGTAAATTATTATTACTACAAACAGTAATTAAAATTATTACAAAAGTAAAAAGTAAAAAATAAAAACGAAAATTCTAGAGAGAGAAACTCCCTAATTACATAGAAGGAGTGAGAAAAGGTGTAATGAAAACTGAAAATTCGCGGCCTATTTATAGCAAAAAAAATTCACTGTTTGGTCACTGTTCGCGCGTCGCGACGCCAAGCAGTTCAGCGTCGCGACGCTGGATTCGTCGACGTGGCACAATGAGAAGGCGACACGTAGAAGGCGGCTGACTGTACACGCGACACGTGTCAAGGCGGCTAAAACTCAATTATTATGCTGACGTCATTGGTGACGTGTCACTGTTCATGACGTCATTGGTTGCGTCACTGTGATGATGTGGATGGAGACGTGGCGACACGTGGGGCGGCGGCCGTCAGACGAATAAGATTTCGCCACGTGTCGCGCTGTATTGGCTGATATTGACGTGGCATGTTGACTCGGTTGACTTGCTGACGTGGCTGCTGATGTGGAGATGATGTGGCGACACGTAGGATGACACGTGGGGCGGTGGCCGTCCGATCAATAAGATTTCGACACGTGGCACGGCGCATTTTAGCATCTCCGTTGTGATGGTGACACGTGGCACGGCGCACGTTAGCAAAGTCAACTTGTCTCAGATTCTGATTTGTGGACCCGGCGCATTTTAGCAGATTCGGCGCACGCTGGGCGTCGCGACGCGAAATGTTCAGCGTCGCGACGCGAAGAGACGAAAATATTCCTGTTGACACATTTTTGTCCGGTTTTGCCTCAAATTGCCTCCAGTGCTTTCCAAACTTTATTTATCTACAAAATAACACAAAACACATCAAAACATTCACAAAACTCAAGAAACTATACAAAATATTAGATTAAATGAGTGGGAAATAGTGATATAAATACCACTCATCAGCTACCGCCTATATGGCTAGTTTTATCTTGCTACCACCTATATGGATGGTTTTATACGATTTTGGCATAATTGAGTACCTTGACATGACTTGTTATAAACAAACAGTATCACCACTATAATGGCTGGTTTTATAACGGTATCACCGCCTTGTATAGCTGAGTTTATGTTTTTGGCATACTTATGGGGCATTTTTTGACGATCGTAATCAGAATAGATGGAATCGGAATGAAATGGAATCAGAATGGTAAATCGGAATCACAGAATAAGTTGTTTACTTAACTGTAAGAATCAAAATCGGAATGAAGCAGTATTTACCATTGATGTGTTTTACTTTGTTCCAGTAATCGGAATGATTGTTACAAATTACAAAAATACCATTAGTTATAATTAATATATTAATTGATTATATAAGATAATTATTATTAATTTTTTATTATTAAATTACCTTAATGTTAAAGTATTCTTTTATTAAAATATTAAATATTAGTTTAATTTTAATTAGTGATCTCGTTTTTTTTATTATGTATTTCTTCTTATCAGTATTAATTCATTATTATGTATTAAATTACTAACTATTAAATTCTTCTTTTCTTAGTTTATTCCCTGTTAATCTTCATTTTCTTCTTCTATATTCGGCATTATCTTTATTATTTATAATTCAGTATTTTCCGTATTAATTTATTCCTTCCGTATTAATGTATTAAATTACTAAATATTCCTATTTTTTTATTCCCTTCTTCTTTTATTCCCCTCGTAAATCTTATTTTTTCTTCCTTATCCTTATTCCTTCTTACTCCACCTTTATTATTCGTTCTAAATTCACCTTCCTTAATCTTTTAGGGCGATCTTGTAATTTCCCCTCACTAATGGGAATTAGAATCTCATTCCCATGAGGGTGGTGGAAATAATGATTCAATGTAGGGTTTTAGGGGCAGAATCTGGTAACGCAGCGGAAACGGTGGAAATCAAATTTTCCGATTTCAAAATTTTTCTCGGATTAATTAAATAAACATATTTATTTAATTATCCAATAAACAAATTTATGTGAATTAACCGAATTGCCCTTACACTTTGTATTTTTGTTCATTTTAGTCCGAAATTGTTCAAATCAATTTTGGATGATTCTAAATCATTACTAATATGAATTTAACATGTCACAAATGTCAAAACACAAATTGCAACCAAAAACCCAAAAATTATTAGCCTTGGCCGAGAGCCTCCTTAGGAGCATAATGTGCATTTTGCACTTCCATGTTCAAAACACATCAAGATGAATCCAATCAACATAAGATTTCATATGTATCATATACACATCCAATACCAACATAAATGAAAAGCCCCAAATTTGGAACTGGTCTTAAACCCTAATTTTTCAATTTCTTCAAATTAGACCAAATTGGTTAAATCAATTACTTCAACATGTTTCTTCCATCCAAATCAAGTCTCAACACAATGAAATAACTATAGATCAAATCTAGGTCGTTTAAGAGTGGGTCAACAACTCTAGATTAGCAACAAAGTTCTAAAACCTTGAAAAGAATGCTTATTACTACACTAGTTACATTCTTCCAACTTCATACATGCTCAACACTTTCATCAAACTTCTATTCAACAAAAACACAAAGAATAAAGAAAATAATAACATGAGAATATCATATAATGAAGCTTAGAACACAATGAACCATTTCCTCTCTAATAGTAAGTTGAAGAAACTTACTAAAATTTCAAGTTTTCTTTGTTTTCCTTCAACTTTCTCTCAAGCTTCTTTTGTTTTCTTCAATGGAGTTTTGTATAAAGTGTATTAGGTTATTTACCAAATGAAAAACAAAACAATATATACTTGCTACATTTTGGCCTTGGCCGAATTGGCCTAAGGAAATTAGCAAGAAATTTGTTTTAATTTCATTTCAATTTAAGTTGCCAACTTGTTAAAATTATCATTACACATTAAAGATATTTTCAACAAAGTCAACAATGACAACTTAGCCATTAAAACAAATATCATAAATTAAAAATATCTATACTTTAATTATTTAATCATTTAATAATTAAATAATTAATTAAATACAAAAATATTAAATATATGTATAATATTTAAATTAAATATTAAATACATATATTCATTTATGATATTAGTCAAATATCTCAATTTAACTATTAATTAATGTGTATTTGAATTAATCAAGTATTAAATACAATTACACAAAAATTAAGGAAATGACTATTGGGTCCCTACACATGTATTTTGCGTTTAACCTTTAAACGACTTTATAAATAATCAATATTATTTATTAATGTTGCCCTAGTGCTCTACGAGTATATTTCATTAGTGAGACTTTTTAGATTCAGGCATATCCGTCACGAAATCTAATTTCGTGTCCATAATTTATCCACCCGTAAATTATGACGATCACGGATAAACTCGCTGAATCATACAGGTCGAGGTCATGGCAAATGTATAATTCCTCCGTCACAGGTATCCGGATAAATCCCATAGATATAGATGTAAACGTCAAATCTCTATAGGGATTATCCAGTCGACTATTCTATTAGCAATCTCAAAAAGAACATTCAGAACTAACTTCTAAATTGTACCACGGGCCCATGGTTTTTATCTGATTGCTAATCATATGGACTACCTATGCTCTGATACACAGAACTGACGGATCCTATCTTGATACACACATGACACCCTGAGGATCTATCTACACCCAACGAACATGCGGATGTCTGATCTTAATAGATTGGTGACGTGACTGCCATCTAAGTGTAGAAGATGTCTCATGTGCCCACAGTGGCATCTCAAGTCTAAGAATCACAAATGCTACTCAACCCGATAAGATTCTTATTGACGTTGGTGTACCATCCATTAAGAATCTTTGGTGAGTCGTTCAGTGTTTATCCGCTATAAACCCTACACGTCTATACTAGTCTCCAAGACTTATGGTTCATTGAGAAACCATTGGAATCATATATTCCAGTATACGACATGTTACCGGTCTCAACGGGTTACTTTACTGACCAAGTAGTGTAAACCTTGACCAGGAACTATCTGAGAATGACAATGTCATGATACAACTTCAACAAATTGTACTGCTGCATTTCACTTAAAAATTTCCAACAACTTCAACAAATCAAAATTTGTTCTTTTCGCTCTACTTATCATTCTATTTTACTAAATCTATTCCATATGGATCGACCCCGGACTTATCAGGTTATTTTATTACTTCGACACTCTTATACTTGGGAGTAAATGACCATTTTTTAGCGTGTCAAATTTTTGGCGCAGTTGCCGGGAAATTATTATTTAGTAGATAGAATAATTTTTCTTTTTCTTTTTCTTTATTTTCTTTTGTAGTTTATTTTTTATCTTGTCATTAATTTCCTTTTTGTAAATATTGTATTTGTTTTTGTTTTATTTTTTTATTTAGGTTGCTTGAGACACTGATATCGATCATCCAGTGGAATACTAAACAGAGAATCTCTATCACCTTCATCATTCGTCAAAATGGCAGAGAACCAAATTGAAAATCCAGTTGGAAATCCACATGTCCGAGTTGAAAACTCAGTTAATCAGAAAGAAAATGAGTCTCAGCATGGAGATCCTAATCATCATCCTTGGACACTCAGACAATTCATGAAAATCACTAGGACATGATCACTATCTTGCATCGTTTTTCCTCCAGATGCAACACGTTTCAATTTTAAATCAGGTATCATCCATCTTTTACCCACATCATACGGTCTAGAATCAAAAAATCCTTATCAATACTTAAGGGAGTTTGAAGAGGTATGTAACACTTACACATATCAAAATTGTAGCATGAATATAATTCGTTTAAAGTTTTTTCCATTTTCTTTAAAGGATAAAGCTAAAATTTGACCACAAGTTAGGTGCAAAATAAAAATAAACTAAAAATAAAAAAATCTAAATCTAAATTAAAGTTAAGGTTACTTGGTATTAGTATTAATATGAATTAAACAAACAATCCATGGCAACGGCGCCAAAAAATTGTTGTGATATTTTATATCGTACCGCAAGTGTACGGTGTCAAATTTTAGTATATATAAGTGAAAGAATGTCGAACCCACATGGATTGTGTTCAACTCACACTAAGTACTATAATTGATAATCCTAACTTTATTTAGAAAACAATTAATAAAGATTTAAATAAATAAATAAGATACAAAAATAATTAAATAGGAGGAACCAATAGAAAAGAGATTCTAAAGTCTGATTTCACCTAACTATCACATATGTAATTATCATGCCAATTAATCATTGTTCAGTTGCATTGTTTATAAGTCAAGGATCCTAAATATTCACTCTTTCTCCCGAGCAATAGTGAAAATATCATCAATTACAAGACTTCGATATCCCTATAAAAATCTAGTATCAACACTCATTACGCTTTGTGATTTTATGTTAACGACATCAAAGGAACTATAGATTCTCATAACTCTATAAAACTCATAGGTTATATTTTCTAGATCCTATTCAAAATCTCTCTCTCCCCGAGCGATGGATTCTAAACATTCATCATCTCAATTTGTGGCCAACAAATAATAAGCATTAAACTCAAGAGAATACAAATAACTGAATAAAACTTTATATAATCAACTTGGCATAACACATAGGTTCAAGCATTAGTTACATCATTCTCTAGAATTATGGAGTTAGTTCATGACTAAATATAAAAAACATATAAACATGGTCATGAACATAATGAAAATCATTAGAGTTCTAAGAAAGAACTAGATGATAAACCCGAATTGAATTCTTTCTTCTTCGACGTCACGTCACCGCTTTCATATCCTCTTGTCGCTCTTCAATCTTCCTCATATCCTCTATCGCTTTTCATATCCGCTTTCATATATGATTAAACACATATTTTAGAGAATGCACAACAATGGAGCACATTTGACATCTATGAGTCGTCTGTAAAACCACAGTCATCTGGTAGAGGTATGTTTAACTTTAGGGAAGACCATGACATTGCCGCCGAGTATGCATCTCCATCTAAAAAAATTGAAGCTTTAGAAGCAGTGAAGAGTGATCATGTCAAGTCAGTTCAGGAAGTCCTATGTTAAATCTGTAATTCTAATGAACATGTCACACACGTTTGCCCATCTTTACCAACCCTGCAAGAATGTCTCCATGACCACACATTCAATAGACCAAATCCAAACTCATACTCACAAACCTATAATTCTGGTTGGAGAAACCATCCAAACTTCAATTGGAGGAATGATAACCAAGCACAATCCTCACAACAACCTCCCTAGGTTAACTAATTTTTTTGAAATTCCCAGAATTATGCACCATATGTCCCACCACCTAGGAAAACCATTAAGGATACCTTGAATGCATTCATGGAAAAACAGGAAGTCGTCAATAATCAAAATGCACAAACGATGAATGATTTAAGAGAAACTTTTACTAAAATTACATCTGCATTAACCATTAATGAGAAAGGAAAGTTTCCTGCACAACCACAGTCAAATCCCAGAGTCATTTAAATTCTCACTATTGTAGTTCTAGAAATCAACACTTAGACCAAGTCAAATCTGTTATTACTCTTCGTAGTGGTAAGGACATCCACAGACCTATTCTTGAACCTCGCAAAGCTGAGAATAAAACAGATTCAGAGGGTAAGGAAGAGGTTGATGAACCATTACCCATCGTTGATAATAATAATTTTTCACATGCACCTGCATTCCCTCAAGTATTAAAAACAAAGAAATTGAACCATTCCCCAGAAATTTATTAAATATTCAAACGGCTAAAGGTCAATATTCTTTTGTTAGATGTCATCCAGCAGATACCATCTTATGCCAAATTTCTGAAAGATCTGTGCACCGTTAAAAGAAAACATCAGGTAAGAAAGAAAGCTTTTCTAGCTATACAAGTAAGTTCCATTCTTTCAACCAATAATGCATTAAAATACAAAGACCCCGGTTGTCCAACTATTTATTATATTATTGGAAATCAAAACATTGAACATTTTTTGATTGATATTGGAGCTAGTGTAAATTTACTTCCATTTTCGGTTTACCAACAACTTAATATCGGTGAGATGAAACCAACCTCAACTACTCTTTTACTTGTCGATAGATCAGTTAAGGTACCAAAAAGAATTGTGGAAGATGTGTTATTGTAAATCGATAAATTTATATATCCCGTGGATTTTATTATTTTAGAAACACAACTTGTGACAGACAGTTATAAACCAATCTTTGTAATACTTGGTCGCCCATTTTTAATAACAACTAACGCTTTAATTAATTGCAGGAATGGAATCATGAATCTGTCTTTTGGCAACATGACATTAGAGCCAAATATTTTTAACATGTGCAAACAGCCATATGATGAGGATAATGAAAACGAAAGCATAAAATCAATTGAAACTATTATGGATGAGCATATTCAGGGGAGTTTATCTGATCCCATGAAATTTTGTACTGCTAATTTTGTTGAGTCAAGTGCATAAATAGATTCAGATATTACTAATGATTTTCTATTTGACTCTACGCAGGTATTGGAAGACAATGAAGAGGTACAAAATTTAGAAGAACTGGGAACACTGAAAGAAGAAAACACGAAGAAGCACCCAATTTGGAGTTAAAGGCTTTGCCAGAAAGACTGAAATATGCATTTCTAAAAGATAATCAAACTTACCATGTGGTAATTTCTTCTTCTCTCAAAAGCGATCAAGAATGTAAACTTTTAAATGTGTTGAAAGAACATAAACTGGCAATTGGATAGACTTTAAAAGACATAAAAGGCATTAATCCATTAATCTGCACACACAGAATACATTTACAAGATAATGTTAGGACATATCGTCAACCCCAAAGAAGATTAAACCTTCACATGAAAGAAGTAGTAAAAAGAGATGTCTTTAAACTTCTTGATGTAGGCATTATCTACTCTATCTCTGATTGTAAATGGGTAAGTCTACACAAGTTGTACCCAAAAAGTCTGGAATTACTGTTGTAAAAAATGATAAAATAGAATTAATCCCAACTGGCATTTCATCTAGTTGGCGTATGTGCATTGATTATATAAAACTAAATGACACAACTAGAAAATATCATTTTCCTTTGTCATTTCTTGACCAAATTTTAGAAAGAGTAGCTCGACATCCATACTATTGTTTTCTTGATGGTTACTCGAGTTATTATCAGATTCTTATTGCTTTAAAAGACCAGGAAAATACCACATTCACATGCCCCTTTGGAACATTTACATTTAAGAAAATGCCTATTGGACTTTCTAATGCACCTGCAACATTCCAACGATGCATGTTAAGCATATTTAGTGACATGATTGAACAATGTTTTAGAGGTCTTTATAGATGATATAACTGTTTTTGGAATTTCATTTGATATCTGCTTGAATAATTTGGGAAATATTTTGAAAAGATATGAAGAAAAATTACTTATGTTAAACTGGGAAAAATTCCATTTCATGACTAATTCAGGAATATTTTTGGGACACGTTGTGTCGTCTAAGGTATTGAGGTTGACAAGACAAAAATAGAGGTAATTTCTAAATTACCATCACCAAAAAAAGTCAGGGAAATTCGTTCTTTTTTAGGACATGCAAGATTTTATAGGAGGTTCATTAAAAACATTAGTACCATATCCAGACCCTTATGTAACCTCATATTAAAAGATGCAACATTTGAATGGACATGAGAATGTCAAAAATCATTCGAAAAAATTATCAGTCTTTTGACTTCTACTCCTATTTAGGGTGTCAAAACGAATCAACGAATCGAATTTGTGTCGAATCCTAAACGAATCGAATCAAAATATGATGGATTCGTATTCGATTCGTTTATTAAACGAATCCTAATATCAGAATTCGTATTCGATTCGTTAATAAACGAATCGAATACGAATATTCGTTTATTTTATTCGTTTAGTCAATGATATTATTTAATAAAATAATTTACCACACTTGATTTACATCAATTATTCATTAAGATATACATATGAAATGTGCAATTAATATATTTACTAAAAATACCTCACCAAATACCGAAAAATATTAATTTTTCTATGATAATTAGCTATAATTTCTCGAATATTAATCGAAAATTAACAATAACAAGTAAATAAAAATAATAAACGAATCCTAAACGAATAAACGAATCAATGAGCTTAAATTCGTATTCGATTCGTTTAATAAACGAATCGAATCGAATTGACCAATTTATTAAACGAATCCATTTGTTCAAACCCGTATTCGCTTTAAAGCGAATCGAATCGAACGAATAAACGAATCCTGACCCAAATTGACACCCCTACTCCTATTATGCGATCCCCTGATTGGTCTTTGCCTTCTGAGCTAATGTGTGATGCTAGTGATTATGCAGTTGGTGCAGTGCTAGGACAGAGAAATGAAGGTAAGCCATATGTAATATATTACGCAAGTAGAACTTTAAATAATGCACAAATGAATTACACTACCACAGAAAAAGAACTAATTGATGCAATATTTGTATTGGATAAATTTTGATCATATTTAATCGGTTCTTCAACTGTTGTTTATTCTGATCATGTTGCTGTTAGATATTTGATGTCTAAACATGATGTCAAGCCAAGATTAATACGGTGGATTTTGTTGCTTCAAGAATTCAATCTCACAATCAAAGACAAGAAAGAGGCATAGAACGTGGTTGCAGATTATTTATCGAGACTCACAAACAAGTCACTAATTGATACAACTCCCATCAATGACTCATTTCCATATTAGTTTTTATTCTCTGTAAACATAATGCCTTGGTTTGCTAATATTGTCAATTTTCTTGCAATATGAAAGATACCTCCAGACTGGAACCAACAAGATAGGAGGAAATTATTGACTGAAGTCAAAAGATTCTACTGGGATGATCCATATCTGTTTAAATGTTGCTCTGATTAGATTTTCAGACGATGCATACCGGACAATAAGATAAGTGGTGTTATTCAGTTTTGTCATTCAGAAGTATGTGGTGGTAATTTTTCATCTAAGAAAACCATTGTAAAAATCTTGCAGTGTGAATTTTATTGGCCCACCATTTTTAAAGATACACACACTTTCTGCAAAACTTGTGAAAACTGTCAAAAATTGGGATCCATTTCAAAAAGAAACATGATGCCTTTAAATCCCATCATTGTCGTCGAAATCTTTGATTGTTGGGGGATAGATTTCATGGGCCTATTTCCACCATCATTTGGATTTTTATATATTTTAGTTGCAGTCGATTATGTCTCAAAATGGGTCGAGGTAATTCTTTTTCGGAACAATGATCACACAACTGGAATCCCTCGGGCCATCATAAGTGATGGAGGTAAACACTTTTGTAACAGACCCTTTGAGTGTTTAATGAAAAATTATGGAGTCACATAAAAAGTTTCCACCTTCTATCACCCCCAGACAAATGGTCAAGTTGAATTAGAGAATAGGGAAATTAAATAAATTTTAGAAAAAAACGGTTAACCCAAATCCCAAAGATTGGTCTATTCGACTAACTGATGCATTTGGGCTTACCGAACAACTTTCAAAACATCTTTGGGAATGTCCCCCTATCATCTCGTTTATGAAAAACCTTGTCATTTGCCTGTAGAACTTGAACATAAAGCATATTGGGCTATTAAAGCATTCAATTCAAACCTTGAAAATGTTGGTCATGAACGTAAATTGTAATTAAATGAACTTGAAGAGTTAATGAATGATTCATATTAGAATACGAAAATTCTTAAAGCTAAAACTAAAGTATTTCATGATAGTTGAATTTCACGAAAAATATTTGAAGTTGGTCAAAAGATTTTGCTTTATAATTATCATCTTCTTTATTTCCTGGAAAATTAAAATCCAAATGGAGTGGCTCATTCATTGTGAAACACGTTTACCCATACGAGGCTATTGACATTGAGAATCCTATGGATGGTGATGTATTTAAAGTAAATGGACAACATCTGAAATCATTTTTGGAGTGTTCAAATTTTCAAGAAATTTTTTTCCTGTCAAACCCAGTGTACTGTGATTGATATAGTTTCTTTTCTTTTCTGTTTAATATTTTTTAATTTTCTCTTGAGTTTTGCAGTATTTTTATCTTTTCTCTTTTTAATCTCACACCCCGGTTAAGTAGCGGATAATGGTACTCCGTGACTCAAAGTCGGTTATTTTTGTCTCTTAAAATTACTAATACCCTACAAACCAAAGCATGGAAGATACTATCGCAAACCTCTGCAAACATTTTCCTTCTCTTCCCCAAAATGCTCTGACAAAAATTTACAAAGCACACACAGAAAGAATGAGACTTCTTATGATTCATGATATTCCTAGTGATATTCGTTGGGTAATTGAAGCAAGAGTTCACTTGACAGGTGAGTCATCTGACTCCTACATTCCTTGCATGTCTGGTTTAGGGAAAAACACTTATGCTAAAAAACGAAGAGCTAAACAATTAGATATTTGTTATAAATGTGCACGTTGTACGTGCAACACTCATTGTCGTTCTTTAGGAATGGTGTCTGATAATCACAAAGATAAAATTAAATTCATTAGGGATGGCTTGAGTAAGTAGTCTTTGGATGATATATCATTGACTCTTAAGAGGCATCCTAGTGGATATGTTCATCGAGAGATTCACAAGTTACATATATAATTTCAAAAAGAAAGACAACAATACAGTCTCGGGAATCTGACTTTAAAAGACTCTGTTTGCCAATTTATAAGAAAGTTGGATGAGAAGCCTATCCCCGACCCATAAAGGGTGTTCAAGCTGTTACTAGACGTAAAACCAAATGAAGATGTGAGCCACAATCACAACTACCAATATATATTGTTTTAAATTATTGATTTGATTTTCTTTACTTTAAATTAATGTTTTGATTTACTTTTTACCGACGGTATCTAACCTTTTTTGTTCACAATCTATTTTCCTAATAATTATCATTTTGCAGGTATTAGTGTATTTATTACTCACCCTTTTCAGGATCTATAAATCCAGCTCGTCACTTCTCTCTCTTCAACACATCTAGCTAAGAGAGATAGTACAAATGGAGATAATTTCAAAACAACGATTCACTAATATCTGTGTGTTTTATGGAACTAGCTCCGGAACTAAACCAGAATTTGTTGAGGCTACGAGAGAATTGGGTAGAGTTATGGCAAACAGAAACATGCACTTAGTATATGGCTGTGGCAATCTTGGATTATCCCAGGAAAATCAAATGGAGAAGAATGTATTATCCCAGGTATGTCTGAAAGACTCAGTGAAATGATTAATCATGCTGATGCTTTTATTGCTTTACCAAGTGGATAGGAACATTGGAAGAAATATTCACAGTTGCGTCATGGGCAAACTTGAATATTCACCAAAAAACCTATTGGGATGTTTAATTTTAATGGGTTTTCCGATTTTCTTTTTGTATTTCTTGAAGATGCCAAAAGAAATGAGTTTATTTCAAAGTCAGTAAAAGATATCTTCCTAACTGCAAGAAAAGCTAATGATTTAATTGACCAACTCTTAGCTTATGAATCAAAAATTGACCATATTCTTTCCAAATTGAACTGGTCTGGTAACAATCGTGGCAAAAAGCGCAAAGTAAACATGGACCTTAATCTGTAATCTTTAGCCGTAGATGCAATTGTCAATTCCGCACTACCCAGGTGATATCTTCTAAACTCAATTCTCATTCCTTTAAACATTGGGACAATGTCTCATTTTGGTTGGGGGGATGGGATAATTTACTAGATAATTTTCATGTTTCATTGATGTTTTTATTTTAAAAAAATGTTTTTACTTTGTTGTTATTTTGTGTAAGAATATATATCCATATATATACACAAAAACCAACAATAAATTTTTTACTAAACCAAGTGGAATTGTTGTTCAGAGGTGGCTGTGTAAGGAGTTTTCACTCCTGAGACGCATCTCAATATAATTCGTAACAAGTTATTTGTTGTTCATTTCTTTATGAATCATTTAAATTTGTGAATTATCCATAACATTGATTAAATTTGATCTTTATATGCTCATCTGACAGATATTATCAACAACATGGTAACATATGATCATGGGTGGTAAGTGAAAATTCGGTAATATTCAGTTCTCTAGTTTGTTGGAGGTAACACCTCAAGGCAATGAAATTTATGTTTTTAATTTAAAAAAAAAACTGATCATGCTTTTATTTAGTAACATGACATCTTGCCTCAGTAAGTAATGATTGTTCGCGTCAAACAGTACAACTTGATTTAGTTTAAAAAATGATAAAGCTTTTACTTAGTAACCAGACATCTTGCCTCAGTAAGCATTGATTGTTCGCGTAAAACCGTAGGGCTTGAGTTTGTGTTTGAATAAGTTCGTTTTTGTAGCTTTTTTAACTCGAACAATTAAGTCTGTATGAGTATTTTAAACAGTGTCAGTGTCTAAAGCCAACTGGTATGGGAGTCACTGGCCCAAAGCTCTTTACAAATGATAAAAAGAATTGTACACCTTCTTTTAATATATATATATATATATATATCTGATATTCGAGCAATTAAGTATGTATGGGTGTCTTAACACATAATGCCCTAAAACTAACTGGTTTGGGAATCACTGGCCCAAAGTTCGATACAAAGATTGAAGATATATGTTTATAAATAAACTTTCATTACCAAAAGGTGTGTACTCTAATGTAATTTCAGGACAAAAGTATTACTCTCTTTTCAATAAACACTTGTGAATATTGTGGGCACAATCAATTGATTAATACCTTATTTTATGAGTGTATGAAAGAATAGTAAAAAGTACAAGAAAATTTATTTATTTGATCATTTAGAAAGAAAGAAAACAATCTTTAACTTGGATAAGAATTTTACTTTTAGATTTCGCTTGAATTACTAGGGACTAGTAATAAGCTGGTTGGAGGTGTGATGAACACTAAAAAGTGCATATTTATTATACGCAAAATCAATAGTTTTACACTTTTAGTTTCACTAATCCCTTTAATTTAGCACATATGTGAAATAACACAGAGTGTTGAGGCAAATATCCCACATCGGCTGAGATAAACAATTAAACTCAAAATATAAACATTGGGCAATCCTCAACTCTCAAGCTGACTTTTGGGTTGAGTTAGGCTCATGAATTTCAACATGGTATCAGAGCCACACTCATGCACGGGTGGGCCCACACTACATGTCCACATGACATTAACCAGACAAAAGACCGGTTTGCACGTGAAGGGGAGTGTCGAGGAAAATATCCCACATCGGCTGAGATAAACAATTAAACTCAAAATATAAACATTGAGCAACCCTCAACTCTCAAGCTGGCTTTTGGGTTGAGTTAGGCCCACGAATTTCAACATGGTATCAGAGCCACACTAATGCACGGGTGGGCCCACACTACCTGTCCACGTGACATGAACCAGGCAAAAGACCGGTTTGCACATGAGGGTATACTTAGTACCTTGACATGACTAGTTATCGACAGAAATAACTACCGTCTTTATGGCCGATTCTATATATTGACATAATTAATTCCTCAGATAATTTAATTGGGTAACAAAGACAATTTATATATTATAATTAAGCGAGATTTCTAGATTTGAAATATTAAAAGTGGATCCCCTAAATCCAGCATTTCATTTTATTACTGCATTTTCACTTAAAAATTTCCAACAACTTCAACAAATCAAACCTTGTTCTTTTCGCTCTACTTATCATTCTATTTTACTAAATCTATTTCTTGTGGATCGACCCCGGACTTACCGGGTTATTTTATTACTTCGACACTTTTATACTTGAGAGTAAAAGATCGCTTTTTGAGCGTGTCAATAACCCTCTAAGACCAGGGTCGATCCACATGGAATAGATTTAGTAAAATAAAATAATAATTTGAGAGAAAAGAAAAAGATTGATTTGTTTGAGTGATTGGAAATTTTAGATTAAACTTCAATAATAAAATAAAATGTTATGGCTATGGGATCCATTTTTAATATTTCAATTTTAGAAATCTCACTTTTTATAATATATAAATTGTCATTATTACCCAATTAATTTATTTTATAAATTAAATATGTCAAAATAAATAAAACCAGTCATAAAGACAGTGATAACTTTGTCTATAACAAATCCATTTAGGTACTCAATTATGTTAAATAAATAAAATCAGCTATATATGCGGTAACAAAGTTTATCAATAATTAATCCAAAATTAAATTAAATATTAATCATTAGATTATAATTTATATATTATAATATAAGTGAGATTAATCTTTATTTTCATATTAAAAGATTTTCCCTTTACCCCAGTAAAAATAAATTAACTACTCATAATTTGAATAAAAAATACATAATTTTATTAATAAAAGAAAAAAATTACAAGAAAACTTTTGAAAAAAACACAAAAGATACTCTCCTCAATTCTACAGAGAATTCAGAGAAAGCATACCAAAATGAGCTGAGATTCCTCTAATTTATAGAGGATGTTGGCTTAATTGCAGCCTGCAATTATTGACAATTGCAAGCTACAATTGTCATCAATTGCATGAGTAATTGATGGAGGAAACATCCATTTTCGGTGGTTGTGACCCTCCACCAAATATTTATTTAATTTTTTTATATAATTACAAATAACACACTTTGGATCTTTCATCAATTTCGATATTGAAAATTTCAGAACTAGAAAATCTTGTCAACAGTAAATCTTTGAGTCTTCTTTCATCTGGAACTGGAATCACTTCAATCCGATATCAGAGTAAAACATTATGGCCAAAATACGAAAATTACGCAGGGTTGAAATTTCAGAAATAGTACACTGTTAGAACGCCCTTTTAAGTTTTTTGGCCTCCAAATTCCAAATGTCACGTCTATTTTCTATTTATGCATCCAAATTATTATTTCACTTACATAAGTAATAAAAAAAACATAATAAACATAAATATAATTATTATTTAACAAATGTGATAAATTAAGGGGATTAATGAAATTATATGTGTAAAATGATTAGTTTCTTATTTATTAAGTGTACACTTTTTAATATTCATCAGCCGGACTGCTCCCCGATTTTATGATGTACACTTGTCATGAGATATATTCTAATACGATATTAGGTGTGATTACACTTGTTATTATGTATGTTCAACCATGCTTGTATGTTAGAATTAGTTGATCGTCTTTAAAGATTACTAATTTCAAATTGTGACATGTGATGTCATGTACTTTAAGGTACTGATATTGAGGTCTAAATGCTTTTGAGGTATTCTGATGGGTTTTAGAGTGAATTTTATGCGGAGTAAGTCTAGTTCGGACTGGACTGATCTTGGAAGTCCTCTGTTTTGGAGTGGAGTGGCCTTAGAGTGACGTTACTCCGGAATGACGTCACTCCAAGGTCAAGATCTAGATTCTCTGAATATATTTGAACTTCGGAGGTCACCCTGATATTTTATGTCTTTTGATAATGTCCAACCATACCATGACATGTATCATCCTCTCATTGGACCTTTGTTTGTTTGCAATATTTGTACTGACAAGGCGTTCTGAGAAATATTTAATCGCATGTCGACACATTTCTGAGAAAGTGATATTAGTATTTTCCCTATAAAAACATATAATGGAGTAGAAATGTTCATTATGCTATAGAATTTCAGGCTCTAGTATAATAAAAGTGAAGTAGTTTCTCACAATAACTCTCTGGTGGTAAATATCAATGTGTGTATATATTCATGTTTAAGTTAATTTACACATTAAAAATTAGAGAAAATACAGATTTTAATTCATTATTATTAATCTTTCAATATATTAAAATATTTATTTATTTTTTATTTCTAATGTGTCCCATTAATTTAAGAGAAATTATCTCATGAGCACCTCATGTTTGGGGAAAGTATTTGACAATAACACTGCATCACTTATGGTTTATATTTTATATTAATGAACCACTTTTCCGTTAACGGTGTTAAGTAAATGATGAAATATTTTTGCCAAATATATTATAATGGCTTTTTGATACAAAATCGAAAGATTAAGATGTGTAAAGACATTATCATACTTCTTTAGTGGTACAAAGAAAATCTATAAAAAAAATAAATATTTTTTTTAATAATTTTAAATTTAATAATATTTCATATATTTATATTATTATTAAATTGAAACGTACAAAATTTAACATATCAATTCTCGTATTTTTTATGGTAGCTTGAGGACTATTCTAGTGGTGGTCTTTCTGATGGCTATGCGTAGCAAAAATATTGCTGGTAATAATAAAATAACAATAATAATATTTTATAATCGAACGAATATTTCACAATGTCAAAAAATATATAAAATATGATTTAGTATTAATAAGATAGCAAAACCATAAAACATAAACTCTTCAAAAAAATCTTCATTGAGTAAATGAGTTTCCATTATAAAATAATAAATGAAATTACTGATGATAAAGTTTCTAAATAGATACACACCTAGTCCCCACCACAGGCATGTCTGTCGCAGTTCCCTTGCTCCATCAGCAACAACCTGATATGCACAACCTTTAGAAATAACATCATTACAATAGTCTTCAAGCTTCTATAAAAAAAAATGAGAAGTTTATGATGCTAAGTTTTGTATGTTTTCAATTTAATAATAATATGAATTTATTATATGCAATAATATGAATTATTATTAAATTTAAAAATTATTAAATAATATGAATTTATTATATGTAATAATATAAATTATTATTAAATTAAAAATTATTAGAATTATTTTTAATTTGATTTTTTTTGTAGATTATCTTTGCACCATTAAATAATTATGATACTGTCACTATACCTCATAACTTTTCGATTTTGTATTAAGGAGCCACTATAATATAATAACTTGGGTTCACTTAACATTGTTAATGGAAAATGACTCATTGATATAAAACACAAATCAGAGGTGGTGCAGTGTCATTATCAGAAATATGTGGTGGCTACATGTACTTTCCCAAACTTAAGGTGGTCATGAGATATTTTCTCTTAATTTAATAAATTAAGTGATCTCTCAATACAACCTCAATATATATTTCTTCTCACACGCGGACGTCTGCATGAAATGTAGACATGTGAGAAAATATATACTTCTCGTGTTGGAGAAAAATTATAAGAAAATACGTGTATTTTTTTACATGAAAATTATATGTGGACATCCGCATATGAGAATTTTCATACACACAGAGATGCGTGAACATTACAATATCTGGATGAAGCTAAAAGATAACAAAAGATAGACTTTAATACATACATATATAAAGTCAAAACAAACCGAATAAAGTCTATTCTCATCATGTGAGGTCGACTATATTAGTTGTGTTTCTCTCATATTCTCATTAATTGATGTTACCTATTATTTTTTTTCTAATTTATTCATTTATAATTTTATTTTTCCTAGTTCATCTATATATTTATTTAAACATTCTCATCCAACCACCATCATATTGGGATATGTTGATGTTTTATTGCCATCACATATAATTTATGTTTATGTTTTACATGAACATTGCGAACGCACAAGACCATGCATTCACATCTCTATTTTCTAGGGATGACAATATTGAGGGGAGGGGATCGACATCCCGTACCGATCTCCATAAATTTTCAAATGTCTCTGTCCTTTCATAATTATTTCAGAGGACGATATGGGGATTCTCGAACAATAAAAGGAATCTCTGAGGGCCCCCGAACCCCGAATAACATATATTTTTTTCTTAAAATAAATTTAAGTCATATAAAAATATATTGATAAAAGATACATATTAAAGCAAATCGATAATATCTAATACATAAATCTATTATATATATCACAATATATATTAGAGATTAAAATTTATATTTTTTTGCTTTTTTATTTGGTCTGTAACTTACTAAAAAAATGGATCTCTCATTACAATTATTTCATTTAAGTTCTAGTACTATCTATAATTTATATATTTTATAAATATCAATATACTTCTATTTACATAATATAAAACTGTAAATATTAATTTGAATATATTTATTGAAAATTTTCAAAATAAATAAATAATAACTTAAATGGGTAATGTGGAGGGGATGCCAAATAAGAAATGAATATAATTTTCTCCGTCTCCGTCCCCCGTCCCCGTCCTCAACATTAATTTTTTTTTTTTCAATTTTTCATTCCAATCCCTCCCCAATTATGAAGGGCCTTGATCCCCATTGGGGATTTAGCATCCCTACTATTTTCCCTAATCCGATTAAAGTTTATGAGTAGTATCTCGATTGTACTTTTCCATTTTAAAAATGTGGATCCCAAATACTAAAAATAATCACTTATTAAGTCGATTCTTATCTCTATCGCATTGTCTTTACGACTTTTGTTAACTTGCACTCAATGTGTTCAACTTTTTAACATATTTATTTTAAGGTCTTTAGATCATAAGATGTTCTCTATATCTCGAGTTAAGATTTCATCTCTCAATACTATATTGTTGACGGCAGATTTTGGTCTCAGGGTAATATGGGAATATCACTCCCGAGGTAATCATCCTTCAATAGTGAATTTGGGTTATGGGGGAAACCAAAGACAACTTAGCAGAAGGTAGATAATGCACCAATCAAACAAGAGTTTTAGTTTTAACGTGGTTCGGGGATTTTTATCCGACCTACGTCCACGGACACAAACATGACTATTCTTTTATTGCTGAAACTTGTATCTCTTGTGCTTTACAATTTTTAGCACAATGAGATTGATATTGATTCTTTTAATGCTCTCCCCTTGTTCCCTTCTTCTTATTCTCATCCCCTCTACACTCACTCTACCCTCCTATTTATAATAGTGCAGAAATCAGATTCCTTCTTTTACAATGGTTTCCTAGTTGAAACAATTTCTCTTTCCCATAAGGATTCATAGTCAAAAACTACCTTTACTTCCTTTATCATACTAGGACATTGACTTACTAGTTTACCCCATGAAAGTAGGATAACTTATTATCTTATCTTGTATGGATAGAATGCCTTATCTTCCCAAACATGTCTTGCCCTATGCTCGGTTTTCACGAGGTCGGTCTTCATGTGGTCGGTCATAATAGTCTTTTGTACTGAGATGCTGCTCGACCTGATAATTGCCGGTCATCTTGAACTCAAGTGCTCGGTCACTAACCGTAAAGTTCCCGGCCCCTTACTGTTGACTCTTTAGTGGTCGGGTCGGCATTAATAATCTTGACCAATGAGGGAATTTACCCTTTTACCCCTGCCGTGCTGCTTAAATATCATAGTGCCTAAAAAACACCATCAACATCTATTCCCTAGTTCTCGGTAACAACGAGTTTGTGAGTTGATGCCGGGAACAATAAAAAAGATGGTGTGTAAATGAATCTATCGGTGGTCACTTCAGGAACTGCACAGAAAAATGTTCTTGGCTGCAAATCTGGTCATTCATGTCATCTTCATGAGCTCAGTTAACGAGGATCCCGATATCTACCTGTGGAAAAAATGCTCAGCCCTTATGCTGATGACGATCGACTCGGTGGGATGTAACCCGACCCCGAGCTGAGCAGAACATTTGGCTCTGGGGGAATGTCACCTCCCCAGACCAAAGAAGCCGACTCGGTGGGACGTAATCCGACCCCGAGCTGAAATAAAGACTTGGCTCTTGGGGAATGTTACATCCTCATTCCAAAGAAGCTGACTCGATGGGACGTAACCTGACCCCGAGCTAAAAGAAAGACTTGGCTCTGGGGGAATGTTGCATCCCCAGTCCAAAGAAGCCGACTCGGTGGGACGTAACCGACCCCGAGCTAAAAGAAATACTTGGCTCTGGGGGAATCCCCAGTCCAAGAAGCCGACTCGGTGGGACGTAACCCGACCCCGAGCTGAAAGAAAGACTTGGCTCTGGGGGAATCCCCAGTCCAAAGAAGCCGACTCGTCGGTGGGACGTAACCCGACCCCGAGCTGAGAAAGACTTGGCTCTGGGGGAATATTACATCCCCAGTCCAAAGAAGCTGACTCGGTGGGGACGTAACCCGACCCGAGCTAAAAGAAAGACTTGGCTCTGGGGGAATGTTACATCCCCAGTCCAAAGAAGCGACTCGGTGGACGTAACCTGACTCGAGCTGAATAAACCATAAGGCCTCAGCGGAACAAAATCCAGCCCCGAGTCTAATAAAAACCAGCGACCTCGGCGGAACGAAATTCAACCCAGAGTCGAATAAACAAGTGGCTTCGGTCGGTGGAGGAAGAAGCCAGCGAGCCGAGCTGAATAAACAAGTGGCCTCGGCGGAACGAAATCCAGCCCGAGCCGAATAAACATCGGTCCGGTGGTACAAGAGCAGACCCGAGCCGGAAAGAAATATCGGTCTCGGTGGTACAAGAGCAGACCCGAGGCGGAAAGAGACATCGGTCTCGGCGGTACAAGAGAAGACCCGAGCAGAAAGAGACATCGGTCTCGGCAGTACAAGAGTAGACTAAGCCGGAAAGACACATCGATCTCGGCGGTACAAGAGCAGACCCGAGCCAGAAAGAGATCGGTCTCGGCGGTTAGGTACAAGAGCAGACCCGAGCCGGAAAGACACATCGGTCTCGGCGGTACAAGAGCATACCCGAGCCGGAAAGAGACATCGGTCTCGGCGGTACAAGAGCAGACCTGAGCCGGAAAGAGACACCAGTCTCGGCGGTACAAGAGCAGACCCGAGGCGAAAGAGACATCGGTCTCGGCGGTACAAGAGCAGACCCGAGCCTGAAAAAAACATCGATCTCGGTGGTATAAGAGCAGACCCGAGCCGGGAAAGAAACATCGGTCTCGGCGGGTACAAGAGCAGACCCGAGCCGGAAAGATACATCGGTCTCGCGGTACAAGAGCAAAACCGAGCCGGAAAGAGACATCGGTCTCGGCGGTACAAGAGCAGACCCGAGCCGTAAAACAAATATCAAGCCATTGTGTGAGCCATAACAAAAAGCATAATCAAATGTCAACCTAAGACAGAAAGGTCTTACTCACCTTTTTGGGATCCGTTGCCTTTCTTGCAACTCTACAAGGGTCACTACAAGCAAGGCTCTTCTTAATACATCATCTCTGCATCTCAGCATTCCACGCATCCGACCGGATGACTTCCGCTATCAACTTGGTAGACCTCAAAAAACCGAATGGTCTATGTACACACTGAGATAGCCTTCTTTCACCAAGTCTTCCACCTGCTCCCGCAGGTCTCTGCACCCATTCATGGCATGTCCATTTACGTTATGGTAGATACAGTATGCCCTACTATTCCCTCCTCAATCAGGAACCTTTTCAAATTAGGCTCGGCCAACAGACCTTTATCCTGGATTTCCCGAACTATCTGGGCCATAGGTTTGTTCAGGGGGGTGTATATTGTTCTCCCCGCGACACGGTTGACTTGGACAGATGACTTTATCTTTTGAACATGACTACTCAGAGGTGTCGGTCTGAGTTTCTTCTGCTCCGGGATTGGTCTCCTCAAATTTCTAATTGAATCCCACTGATTGTCTGACCTGAGTATCTTAGCCTTTCGGGTGTCTACTCCCCGGGTAATTTTTTTCTCCTCCTCTATTAAGATAAACTTATTGGCCAACTCCAGGGCAGTGGCATAATCCGATACGTCTTGAATCCTCAGGTGAGTCCACAACTTCCCGACCTTCAAACCTCCCTTAGACTTTCTAACGCTTCTGATGACTCGTACGTTCCGACCTCGAGCACCAATTGTGGTATCATTCAATAAAATTCCTCAGGGGCTCATCATCCCCCTGCTTCATCAGTCTCAATTCTCCCACCATTTTCTTGGGGATGCAGGCCCCTTTGAAGTGTCGAACAAATGACATTCTGAGTTGAGCGAAGCTACTGATGCTTCCCGGGGCAAGACTTCTGAACCATAGACTGGCAGACCCGCCCAAGGTTAGTGGGAATACTTTACAAATGGCATCCCCTACTACCCCTTGGACCTCCATTAATATGACGAAGCTTTCAACAGGGGTCTTTGGATCTGAATGGCCTTTGTAGGGCGTCATGGATGACATGTTGAAATGTCTTGGGAATTTTGCCGACCTTATTTCTTCTGTGAAGGGAGATTCAACCTCACCGTCCCGAGCATCTGCTGTATCAATTTTGGGGTTTACTCCCTACTTGGCCATTTCTTTTCCTAACCAAGACTTTATACTGCCATATGTGTCACTTTGCCACCTCCCGCGGCCTCCTTCGCGTCTGTCACCACGGGTGCGGCGTTCCTCATGACTTGACACTTCCCGTCCAGTTTCACCATGCTTCATATTCCCCTTCTGGTGTCGCGGGGGCTATCATAAGAAGAATATGGTGATTGTCTCCCTCTTCTTCTTCCCACGTATCCTCCGTTTGTAAATCTTTTCTACCACTACGGACCTCATCCCGTATGGACCCTTCCTCATCGGTTCATCGTCATCACTCACATCGGCGACCTTTTTCCTTTCGCATTCGCCTCTTCTTTGATTAGCTTTGGTTTCAGGTTTCTCGCGGTTCCCCACTTCCATTTTCTCCAGTCGGTCCATCATGGTTTTTAGGAGGGTCTGACTATCCTCCATGTCCTTCCTTATGCTTTCTTCTATCTTCTTCATCCAATCTGTAGCCGGATTCCCCGACGATTGGTGATTTCCACCTTCTGCCATCGTCTTACTACACGAGCCGCTTTTTGTTCTATCCCCACAGACGGCGCCAACTGTTGACAGCTGATTTTGGTCTCAGGGTAATATGGGAATATCACTCCCGAGGTAATCCTCCTTCAATAGTGAATTTGTTTGGTTATGGGGGAAACCAAAGGCAAACTAGCAGAAGATAGATAATGCACCAATCAAACAAGGAGTTTTAACGTGGTTCGGTGGATTTTATCCGACCTACGTCCACGGACACAAACATGACTATTCTTTTATGCTGATGAACTGTATCTCTTGTGCTTTACAATTTTTAGCACAACGAGATGATATTGATTCTTTTAATGCTCTCCCCTGTTCCCTTTTCTTATTCTCATCCCCTCTACACTCACTCTACCCTCCTATTTATAATAGTGCAGAAATCAGATTCCTTCTTTTACAAGGGTTTCCTAGTTGAAACAATTTCTCTTCCCATAAGGATTCATAGTCAAAAACTACCTTTACTTCCTTTATCATACTAGGCATGACTACTAGTTTTACCCCATGAAAGTAGGATAACTTATTATCTTATCTTGTATGGATAGAATGCCTTATCTTCCAAACATGTCTTGCCCTATGCTCGGTTTTCACGAGGTCGGTCTTCATGTGGTTGGTCATAATAGTCTTGTACTGAGAATGCTGATTGTTGACCTGATAATTGCCCGGTCATCTGAACTCAAGTGCTCGATCACTAACCGTAAAGTTCCCGGCCCCTTACTGTTGACTCTTTAGTGATCGGTCGGCATTAATAATCTTGACCAATGAGGGAATTTACCCTTTTACCCCTGCTGTGCTGCTTAAATATTATAGTGCCTAAAAAACAACATCAACACTATATCATTAGCAAATAGCTTATACATAACACCTCGTAACTAAGCCAAATACATGGACTCGTTGGATAGTGTTTGTTTGGTTTTTCAATTCTATCTAGAAGACTAGTGGAATTTGTTAGGCAAACAAGAAGAGATTGGTACTTGCTCTCAAGGACATAATCGAGTTGATTTTCAAGTATTTTAATAAAAAAAATTGATTCAAAATTTGAGCGAGATAAATGGTTTAAACATATATAAGTCTTAATTTTATAAGTAAGTAAATTTCATAAAGAATTTCCCATGAAATAAAATTATAAAATCAAGTGATTTTACATCATGAATTTGAATGTAATAGTTTTGTTTAATTACAAGTGGCAGCAATATCGAGTTTTTTCATTAGCTAATGTGATAAAAATGAAGATCTTGGAAAAAAAAAAAAAAAAAAAAGAAAGTAAAAAAAAAATTTGAGAGAAAATTAATTTAGTTCGTAAGAAAATAGATTGACTTGTAAAATTTCTTAGGTAATTAACATATTTCACAATAAACTTTTTTTCATATAAGTCACTTATTGATTATGTTTTGCTTTTTATTTTTAATTTTTAATTTTTAATTTTATTTTTTTATAATGGAGACGTTTAGTTTTATTGGGCCCTGTGATAATCAAAACGTAAATATATTATTATTATTATTAAGATGAAAAATCTCTTGAAAAAATAAAAGATTTCAATAGACTATTTTGACTTTAAAATACATCAAAATCAAACACTAAGAGAAATTCTGAAAATTATAGTTGAATAAAATACGATTTTATAGAATTTTTTAAAATCCTAATTGAATACCTATAAATTCTTAAAATAGAAAATTGTCCAACAGAATTATTTAAAATCCCATGTATATCTAAAGTTATAGAACTATTGGATTTGTTAATAAAAAAAAACTTGAGGGTGGAAAATGAAAAACTAATTATTAAAAAAAGGGAAAACGATACTCAATATATCATACACAAATTGCTATAATGAGTTTTAGTCTATGCAATTTGAAAAGTAAACTTTAATCCATGCATTTAAATATATTTTAATAATTGGATAATTTTTTAATATAATTTTGAAACTGTTAACAGACGAAAATCTCCACCGTAGAACGAAATCGCCTGAGACCAAAGAAAGAGCGAGGCGATGGACCAAAGGGCGACAAAGAGCGTGGGTCGATCGGACCAGCGGTTAGGACGAAAGCCTATGATGCGGTTACATTAGGACAAAAACCCATGATACGTTACCCCACGATCATGGCAGTTGGACAATTTTCCTCCATAACCAAGCAGTTGAGACGCACAGCTCAGCGGTTACAGGCATGACCCAGCAACTGCAGGGAGATACTGGAATCGCCTAAAACGGTTGACAAACTTCACTATAAAAGCTTATCTATGCCAAGATAAAAGCCCCCGAAAAAAAAATGACGACTCAAATGAGCATATTTTATTTTTCATTTCTTAGATTGTAATCTTAGAACTGTAACTTGTGTGCTTGTGCCCCTTGGAGGCTTATTCACTTAATCAAACACCCATTGCTGGGACATTGTCTCAGGAGGTTTGAACCTTACACGCTATTCTTTCTTCACGCATAAAATTGCGCAAACAGTTTTTAGCGACCACAGTTGGAGAATTGGTGTAAAGAGTGGAGATGCCTCCGAAAAGAAACGCTCAAACTGGCTCAACTACGGAGGAAGGAGGACTGGAGCAAACCAACCAGCCCAACGTTCCAGCCATAGTGGGTCAATTCGAGGGTCTGGCAGATACTAATCGGTACGAATCTATGAGAGAACTCAGCCCTAACGCGGTGCGCGCGTTGTTCCATGAATTCTCACATGATGTTGTCGAACAGGTTAGGCTTCAAAATGCGCATGTCATAGATAAATTCGTATCAACTACTAATTCGCATTATGAGAACATGGCTAAACATCTAAGCTCGATGAATGAATTAATGGCCAAATGTGTAAACGGCGGGACGGCGCTGCCGTGGACTATGCCTCTCCCTGCAGCAAGCAGTCATGAGGCTGGTCCTAGTAATGTTCCTCCACAGGGGACCAACATCCCTACGGTTCTCAGGGGAGGAATAAGTCCTGGAGGCAATGTCCCACAATTAGGGCCGAATGTACACCAAGGGCCAAATATGGCACAAAACGAAGTGGTGATGCCTCAGGGTGTCCAAGTTTCTCAGGGGCAGAATCATGATTATATCCCACTTTTGAGAGGACCGCAGCCACCGCCCATAGCTATCACATTTAATGGAAATGATGCGCTAAGGGAGCAAATGACAGAGATCCTTCAAAACCAATTTGGTCTTGGCATACGGCCAATTCGGCCAAGATATCGGAAATCGTATCCTGATTGGGTCGATGTGGCCTATCCATGGCCTAGAAACTACTGGATACCAGATTTTTCCCTCTTTACGGGGTCTGGGGAAGTTTCTACCATGGAACACGTAGGACGATTTACCCTCAGTGTGGGGACGTGAATGATTTCCACAAACTAAGATTATTTCACGGATCACTGTCAGGGGTAGCTTTCTTCTGGTATGTCAGTTTGCCGCCAATTCGGTAGAAAGTTGGCAGCAGATGGAGCAACTGTTTCATGCGCAATTTTACAAGGCTGAATCTGAAGTGGCCTTAGCCGATTTGGCAAACTTAAGACAATTGCCAGGAGAGTGGACCGAGATATTTTTACAACGGTTTAAGGTAGCCCGAGGCCGATATTACGTGCATTTGCCCAAAAAAGAATTTGTGAGGATCGCTCAAGGTTGCTTAAATCTCAATCTGAAAAAGAAGTTTCAGGATCGTGAGTTTTGAGACCTTCCCTAACTCACCACAAGTGTGGTGCGTTATGAGCGATTATTACGAGAAGATGAGCAAATGAAGAATTCTAGGAAAGAGACATATTACAGGAATATTGACTATGAAATGAGCGAAATAGATACTGAGTCGGCCGATTTATGTCTGGCCGAGTTGGTTAAAGGGAAACCTTACGTTTACAAAACGTGGGCGGAACCCCAAGCAAGTGAAAAAAATGATAGAAAGGGCAGGAATTTCTCATTTGATATTACTAAAGTCGATACCATATTTGACCAGTTATATAAGGACAACCAAATTAGCTTTAGCGACCGGCATACGTTGCCAACAGCCGAACAGATCGGTAGTAAAAAATATTGTAAGTGGCACAATGCATGGTCTCACACAACTAATAATTGCTTTTTTTCGTAATGTCTTACAGGATGCCATAGAATCCGGACGAATCACGTTCGAGAAAAAAATGGCCGTGGACAACGACCCTTTTCCAAAATCGGTGGGGGTGCACATGATCAATCCAGACCTTGCCAAGGTGAACCTGCCGAAAGTCAAATTAGTACTAGATGAATGACAGCACCGTCGTCGTCCAAGCACTCTGGAAAATATTAAGGAACCTTCAGGACAAGGAGACCAGCAGAACATTTGTATTTGATACAAGAACGACATGGAATGGATGAAAGAGTTAGAAGACACTTGCGAAAGGCCTGTAAAGAGAAACCATCATCATGGCAGCCCCGGACCTTCGCCCCAAGGTTCTATGGGGATAATTCAAATTTCATCCAGAATGTAAGGACTTCAGACGAAGATTAATCGGCCCAATGTTTGGCATTCGTACCAAAAGCCACACTCGGGCCAGCGGCCAGACATGAACTATCCCTATGTAGATGAAATGACAAGGACGCTGTTGAGGCGGCACCAAAGGAATTATGGATGTTTGATGCGTCGAAAAGGTGAACGAAGGCCACCACAGGCCATAGCCCTCTCACCACAGAGAAAACAGAAGAAGATGGTGACGACAAAGAAAGAACGGTGATAAGTTGCGACGAACGCACTAAATTTGGCAGACGGAAACAGGACGAAACAGAAGATGAAGAGCCGCATATCGTCATTCAGTTCGGCAGTATGCCACCAGTGGTGGCTAATCATTACCTATTGCCTGGGAAATTCATGTGATATAACAGTTGGGAAGCTGGAACAAGTGGGGACGTTTATGAGGGTGACGAAACTGAATTTGCAGCACTCTCCATCACAGACAGGGAAACTGAAGATGAGGAGATGACCGATGTAGAAGAAGAAATAGACATCAAAACGAATCAATGAGAATATGGATTTCACAGAATCGGCTTCTCAGAGAATTATATGAAGCTGGTAATCCTGCAGTCGGGACATTGGGAGAATATTTGGGACGATATTCGTTCCTTATTTTGTATGGGACGCCTGAGGTAAATGGACCTCACTAGAGCCGAAAAAAGTGGAGATTGACTGTCAATCATGTCTCCCAGGATTCACCAGCCACGTTGCCACATCCCAGATGGGACATGGAATAAGAGTCGCCGCAAGTTGAGAGCGGTTAAGCAATGGAAATAGGTTATCAGGAAGAGTGTTTTTCCGAAGCCACCAACACAAATGACGAAGCACCTGGGGCCGTTGTATGTAAAGGCAAAGGCTAACGGGATACCTGTCACCTAAAGTATTAATTGATAGCGGAGCGACCATTAATGCAATACCAGTTAGGATGTTAGGACGTTTGGCAAAATCCGAAGAAGACCTTCTCTCTATGGAAGTGGTGCTTACCAGCTTTAATGGAGGGGCGACGACAACAAAAGGAGTTATTCCATTGGACCTGCAAGTGGGAAGTACTACGAAGACAATGGTATTTTTCGTCGTAGATGGACCAACCACATACAATTTGCTCTTGGGATGAGACTGGATTCACGGCAGCCGATGCATCCCTTCATCCCTTCATCAATGCCTGGTTTTCTGGAACCAAATGGATGAAGTAGAAATAGTGCATGCCAACAATAAGCCTTTCGCTGCGGAGACAAACTCGGCTGAGTACTTCATGTACGAATGGAACTATAGACCGATCAGAGTTTTGAATAAATGGGAAAGCCCTACCATTGTGGCTCAGAATGACGAGTGTTACCCCGCTGGGTTGCTGGACGATTTGTTCGCACAAACGAGACCAACCATAGTGGTATTTGGGGAACCAACACACAGTTGTTCGAATGAAGTACGGCTAGGATAAGGAGCAAGCCGCTCTTGCGGCCTCCAAGGCCAATTTATTGGCCTATGTGATGGAGCGAAGAAATGAGGACGAAGCACAGGCCGCTATTTCGGCCTTAAGAGGCAAATTGCTGGCACACCAGATGGAGGACAAATAAAAGAACTATTTGGAGTGGACTACTTGATGGAAGGAGGAGAATCAAAGGAAGAAAAGTTCGCCTTGAATGGACGACGCAAGACAAACATCTCAAGATGACAAGATGCTTTGGACGAGGTAAATCTGGGGAATGAGCACGATAGGCGCATAACTTACGTCAGCAAGGAATTGGAGCCCCAGGTAAGTGAAAGTTAGTTAGTTTATTGCAAAGATACAAAGATTGTTTTGCATGGGACTACAATGAGATGCCTGGCTTAGATAGGACGTTGGTAGAGCATAGGCTGCCAATCATGCCAAGCCATAGGCCTCACAGGCAGCCTCCCCGGAGGTTTGCGCCTAATGTCATGCCTGATATTAAGAAAGAAGTTGAGCGATTGTTAGAGGCAAAATTCATTAGGACGACCAGGTATATGGAATGGTTGTCAAATATTGTCCCAGTTAGGAAAAAGAATGGAAAAATAAGGATCTGTATAGATTTCAAAAATTTAAACCTGACAACACCAAATGATCAATACCCAATGCCGACAGTAGATTCCCTAGTGGATTCCACGGCGGGGTATCAAGTATACTCGTTTATGGATGGGTATGCGGGCTATAATCAGATTTACATCGCTGAAGATGATGTACACAAGATGGCCTTTAGATGCTAGGCTCTTTAGGGTGTTATGAATGGGCGGTCATGCCATTTGGCCTGAAAAATGCTGGTGCCACTTATCAGCGGGCCATGAACTTGATCTTTCATGACATGATTGGCGAATTCGTAGAAGTCTATGTGGACGATATAATGGCTAAATCCGTGACTATAGACGAACATTTTGGCCATTTAGCAACGGCCTTCGAACGAATGAGAAAGTTCAAACTAAAAAATGAACCATGCCAAATGTGCTTTCGGGTGTGCGCAGGAAATTTCCTAGGGTTTTCTTGCACCAACGGGGAATTGAGATCAACACCAATAAGTCTCAGGCGATCACCGAAGCTATGCCACCCCGAAATAAAAAGAGTTGCAGAGGTTTTTAGGGCAAATTGACTTCTTAAGGCGATTCATCTCCAACTGTGCAGGGAAAACAAAAATGCTCTCCTCCTAATTAAAGCTAAAAGGGCGAGGACGAATTCATATGGATCGAGGAGGAACATCAACAAGCATTTGACAGCCTGAAGAAATACTTGTCACAACCGCCGGTGATGGTACCTCCGGTGCCAGGAAAGCCAATAAAGTTGTACATAGCGGCTGAAGAGCAATCCATAGCTGGGATGATCGCGCAAGATGACGACATGAACATTGAGAGAGCCATTTACTATATTAGCAGACAATTGCTGAATTATGAATGTAACTATTCTCCCATAGTGAAATTATGTTTGGCTTTGTACTTCACATGTACTAAATTGCGAGCATACCTTAGGTCGAATATAGTGTACTTGATTACAAGAATTAATATAATAAAGTACATATTTTCTCGTCCCATCTTGCATCAAAGAGTTGGTTTTTGGTCACTATCACTTTCAGAATTTGATATACGGCATGAACCCCAAATGGCCGTTAAAAATCAAGCCTTGGCCGATTTTTTGGCCGACCATCCATGTCTTAGCACGATAAAGGAAATAGAAATGGATCTAGACGAATGCACTCTGAAACCATGGACGATGTATTTCGACGGATCCAGCACATTGAAAGGAGCTGGAATAAGATTAGTCCTGGTCAGCCCGTTGGGAGAATTTTTCCGATTCTTAGTCAAGTTGACCGAATAGTGCACTAATAACTAGGCCGAATACGAAGCCTTGATAATTAGGCTAGAGATGCTCCTGAATATGGGAGTAACCCATGAGTCCATCAAGTGAGATTCGCATCTGGTAATTCAACAAGTGATATGAGCTTTCAAATGTCAAAGCCCATCAGTAATGGCATTATTAGACGTGGCCAAAGAATTAGTAGAACGATTTGATTACGCTGAATTGGAATATATTCCGAGGGTGAAGAACGAATTGGCCAATAGCTTAGCCCAAGTAGCCTCCGGATATAAACAGACAAACACAAGTAGGGTATACATGAGCGAAGAGGTTGAGCCAGTCCTATGAGGCGAGCTAAAGATACGGAAGCCATGGTTATCGAAGCCGAAAAAGGGGACGATGGAGAAGAAACGAAATCAAGACATTCCTAAAGCAGCCCGAAGTAGAGAATGATCAAAAACTAAAACTTAAAGCTTTGAACTATATAGTATCAGGAGATGTGCTATATAAGAAACGACAAGATGGTTTGTTGTTGAAATGTGTAGGGCCATCTGAATCCAAAACTATCATGGCCGAAGTGCATGAAGGCATTTGTGGGGCTCACCAAGCCGGGGTAAAGATGAGATAGTTGATTGTACGAAGCGGCTATTATTGGCCAAAGATGGGAGAATCGTGCACTTCATACGCCAAATGATGCATTGCTTGTCAGAAGCACGGACCTATTCAGAGGGCTCCAGCAACTGAGATGGTCCCAATCATTAAACTGTGGCCGTTTATGGGATGTGCGATAGACTTGATAGGGAAGATTTATCCTGCATCAAGTAAGAGGCATACTTTCATCATCGTTGCCACCGACTTCTTCACTAAATGGGTGGAGGCCATCCCAGTTGTAGAAATCTCCCAAGAGCAGATCATCAAATTCATAAAGGAACATATAATTCACCGATTTGGTATACCACAGACAATAATGGTAGATCATGGTACGTCATTAAACGGCGAAAAGGTAAAAGACTTCATGGGCGAATACAGAGTCCGATTAGTGAACACTACTCCCTATTACCCTCAGTCAAATGGTCAAGCAGAATCGACCAACAAGACCCTTAAAGGATTGATTCGGAAAATGGTGACAGACAATGCAAGACGGTGGGATGAATATTTGAGTCAAGCTTTATGGGCCTATAGAACGTCGCCGCGAACAAGTACTTCGGTGACGCCTTTCCAATTAGTGTATGGTCAAGAGGCTGTGCTTCCAGTAGAAATGAATATTGAGTCTACCAGGGTGATGCTGCAAGACAAAACTGACACGGGAAGACTACGACGAGGCAATGATCCAGAACTTGTTAGAATTGGATGACATCAGATGTGATGCGCTAAATCGTCTAGAAGCACAAAAGAAAGAAAATGATAGCCAAGGAATACAACCTCAGAGTAATGGCTAAATCGTTCAGGGAGGGCGATTATTAGGTGGAAGACTGTGTTGCCACTTGGTTCTAAGGACCCAGCGTATGAAAAATGGTCGCCCAATTGGGATGGTCCATCATGGTAAAAAAACGTGTTGCCAAATGGAGCCTATCATTTACAAGAATTAAATGGAAGAGTGCATACAAGAGCAATAAACGGCAAATACTTAAAGAATATGTGCCTTCATTATGGGAGCACGAAAAACAAAATGCACTGAAACAATAACAATTTCTCATTAAACATGGACGAAAACGTCTTAATATACAGGATAGACGATATAACGTCTTACAAAATATTAATTTTGGCCCAAAGATCGCCGAAAATCCCTAGGCAACCCTTAATGGCCGAAAGCGTCTCTTCCTCCTCAGACGCCATTCGTCTTGTATTCCCATACCAACTGCGTTCTAAGTCGGCCAGGCTTTTCTCAAAAATTGATACGGGCCAACCCCTCATACTCTGCCATGGACTGTCCATCTCCTCTACTTGAGTAACAAGGGTCCTCATCTTAGCCACTTCCTCATACGGATTTCCTCAAGAAGACGCTGAATCTCTTTTAGTTTTCGCTCCAGGTCCAGGAAGACCGATTCTTCGGTCACTATTTCTTCTGTTGTCTCCCTCAGGGCCTGATGTCGTGCCTCAAGAGAATCATGAAGCGTGTCTTTTCTCATCACAGAAGAGTGAAGCCCGATCTTCTGGCTGTGCACATTGTGATACCGAGAGAGAAGGTTTGCTATGCCATTTTGCATCTCTTGGAGGAAAGCGATCATCAACATATATTGGCAAGGTAGGGAAGGCCAATATCCGGCTCAACTCGGAGGAGCTTTTATCCAATTGAAGAACGTTCTCCGGCCGCGTGGCTTGATTAATTTCTAGAGCAGCAAAGTAAGCATATTGGCCAAGAACCTCCTGAAGGACCTCCATGTCTGTGCTGGTGCCGACCAAAGGCGAATGGGGCAGAAAAGAAGCAAATGACAGTCGTCCAAAGTGATCCAAAATGTCCTGGATTGTTTGCAGCAATGGGTCGGATACCTGTACACAAAGAAGAAATTAGCAAGTATAAGCCATGGTGAAGACGAACTAGAGAAAAAGAAAAGACTTACCACCCCAGAACCAGAACCATAAGGCTGACCCACCATGCCTCGAATGCTTCAGCCGCGGGGCTGCGCTAGCTCTTGTTGAAATGAAGGCGCTGGGGATGATGGATGCTGGGGGACAAGAGTCAACTGTGGTGCGGCCTGAGGAGAAGACGACCGAGTAGGAGAACTCGTTGGCAAAATGAGAGACTCAGCCCGAGGGGGTAACGGCTGCTTAGGAGCGGCCATCACTTGGACTGTCTGAGCAGGAGCTGCGGAAGAAACTACCATGAGAGCCAAAGACGACGGCCGATCAGGCTCAAGAAACTCCACTTGAGGAGCAGAAGGCAGATGAGCCGAAGACAACGGCTGTGCTGCAAAGTCCAAAGCCTGATGCCGATATGCTGGGAGATACGCTTCTGGCATCGAATATTGTGGCGCAGTAGCGCCCAAACATCTGCAAGAGAATCGGAGTCGGACAAATCAGAAATATAAATGATTTCATCTCATTCGTAAATGCGACGAAGT